>CM062350.1:33576754-33734836 GCA_031216105.1 Dalbergia cultrata | reverse complement strand
CACCCACCAGGTACGTTGTGACAGGGTATAGCATATCATCATGTAAAACTTTGTTATAGCACATATCAACTTATCATAGACAAAACTCATGCATCATATATCATAAATTAAGCATCATAAAAGCTCAAGATGTTTTAATGTCTTATGCATTGACCCTTAAGGTCCTTAGCTCACGTTCTAGGTTATTAATCATCAAACCTAATCTCTGGGGTACCTATGAGGTTATAACTAAGTATTTCTCACCTCACAATATGATCAAGAACATCTCTAAACCTCAAGGATGCAGAATTTCTAATCCTAACTTTACGGGTCCCTAGGAGTCACTACAGTGACCCTTTCTAAGTCTGGTTTGTTCCTAAGGCTTCAAGATCAAGTCCTAAACCATTTATGAGTTATTCCTACACATTTAAACTAGTTTAAATCCATGATTAGCATTACTAAACCTTGCTGGACAGAATCCAGAAAATTCAAACATTAAGGGATCTAAAACTCTCAAATTAATTCTTTTTTTAGTTTCTAACTTCTCTTATCTTTCATATATGAGCCTCAACATTAATTATATTCAAACATAAGCATATTATCACCATTAAAATAACTCATACAGTGGCAAAACATAGCAAGGAAAAACCGAAACAAACATCTCCATTTAAAGGCATCAAACATAATTTCTAAAGCACATAAAATACTAGTTTCTCTTGGAACCTTTTTAGAACTTTCAAAACTCATTCATAAACATTTTTAACATCTAGAGTCATAAGAATGTTTAATAGGGCAGTGAGCAATTTATCTTTGTCTCAAGAGGTCCTAAATTCATAAAACTTAGTTCTATGCATTCTTTAAACTCATATAAGCTTGGAAAAATTGTAAAATATAGTCTTAAATACTTAGAAACTCCAAGACCCCTTGGGGCCGAAATATGAACCAAGGGAAATACATATTTTTAGACCTTTGTTGAGACAAAAATGGGCAAATCTTTGAGCTCTAGGTTCATTTAGGTGATGGCATAAAAATAAACATGCCCATGCACTTATTTTAGGTTCCATTAGAAAGTAAAGTGATAGCACAAAGTAAATATGAATGCAACTCATTATTATCTTGGTATTAAGTGAGAACTTGAAATATAAACATGATAATGCAAGGTTCACTTATTATCTTGATACTTAGTGATAGCAAGGAAAGTAGACATGATGTGCATAGCATAAAAGTAAACATGATGCAAGGTTCATTTTATGGTTAGCTAGAGCTCATTCAAGACTTTAATAAGATAACAACCCAATACAATATCTCAAAGATCAAAATATCAAAACCGAAAGTCTTACAAAAGAAAAAGAAAGTGAAACTAAGTCAAGTTCTTTATTAAATATCCAAAACCCCTATCTAGAGAAAAATCTCTAGAACGTGCCGGCCAACTTTAAGGTTGACAAGGGTAGGCTTGGGCTTTTAGAAATCCTTAGATTAATTTTCTTAAGTTGAAAAACCATGTGAGCTAGATATCATATAGATGAAGTCATAAGGAAAGGAAAACTCAAGCTTTAGAGGTTTCTTTGAGATGAACACAAGGTCATCATCTAGAAACTCTCATCATCAAGCTATCATGTTTGAGAAGGAAAGGCCAAGAGGCCGAAATGGAAAAAGAAAAGGAATATAAAGGAAAGCTTAAAAAGAAACCAAGAGAAAACTAGAGGAAACACATCCTTTGAGTAAAACAAAGTTTGAAAAGAAACTCCCTACCTAGAGTGAAGATGAAATCTTTGAACTTTTGAAAATGAAAACAAGATGATGAGCTCCTCCAAGAGGCAAGATAGCTTCGGCCAAGGGAGGATGAGAAGGTTGGAGTTGTGTTTCAAGTGAGGTTGTGTTTGAGGTGTGGTGTTTGAGAAGTTTGATGATGTTTCAAGGCTATGGGGTGGTGTTTCAAGGTTGAGAGATGATGATGAGATGAAGAGAGGATGAAGATGAAGATGAAAAGAAAGGAAGAACTCTCTTGGAATTTTGAGAGAAAAGAAAAGAACTAGCAAGACAACTCTAGAATTCTAAACTTAGCAAATGCTTCAAAGTACAACCAAGCTATCACAAGTATCCTATTTATAGAAAAACAAAACTATGGGGCTCACCAAGGGGAGGAGTGGTCGTGTGGTATTGGAGGGAAAAGGGAAAGGAAAATATCTCTTACACAAGGTCATTCAAGCATGGTTTGAAGTATGGAAGCTATGCTACAAAGTATGGCTTGATATGAGTTAATTTCCTATCAATTTTTGATAAAATAAGGCTTCTAGAAACAATGCATGGCTGGAACTTTTCCAGCCACAAATAAATGGAGAAAATGGGCTATTTTAATTAGTTATTTACTTGGAAAATCAAGCTTGATTGAAAGTTATGACAAGGTATAGTGTATGTGACTTGAGGTATGGCCTTGGAGTGTTGAAAAATTAAACATGTGATGCATAATGGGGAGGGACAGCTTCGGCCAGGCCTTGGGCAGCAGAGAGGGGGCGAGTTTTGACCATTTAATTGGGTGTTAATGGTAGGTTTAAATGTGTATTAGCTTAGGTATAAGGTTAGGAACAATTAAGCTTAAGTTTAGGTAACTAAGAATGTGTTTTAAGGACTTTATGACAAGATTAGGAGTGCTCATATATCATTAGAGGATTTTAAACTCATTTATGAATAAACAATGTGTAACACAATTCCATGATTTAAGGAATTGGAGAGAGGAAACACTATTCAAGATTCCATGACTAGGAATCTTGAAATTAAAATATGATTTTAAGTTGTAATTAAGCACTTTTAGGTTCTAATCAACTTTAATAAATTATTTTGACCCTAGATTAATTAAAGAAATTAATTAACCTTCGATTAGAGCTTAATATTACTTAGGTTTGCTTAATCACGCGATTAAGTGTAAAAACACGAAACTAGGGGCAAAACCGTAATTTTACACTAATTTCGCCCGGGACCTCCGGGACCAAAACTAAAGTCACAGTCTACATAAAAATGCCTTTTAAAATCATCTGGAGAAGTTTCGGGTTCATCCGGCACTTGCAAACGGGTAAAACACCGCAGGGGCGTTTTGGTTATTTTGACCCGAAAACTCGAAAAACGAGATTTTCGATCCCGGGAAGGTACACAAGTCATCTAATCCCCTTCCAACATTGAGTTTGCCCTTTGAGTACTGCCGAACCGGCTTTCCTCGAATTCCGGGCTGAAAATGACCTTGGGGGCATTTTGGTCATTCTCACTCTAACAGAAAAATCGGGGGCGTTACAACCTGCCTACATCCAATTCTCAACCACCATTTTGTTTCACCAAAACCTTTCTCAACCTAAGAAACAAACAAGATAGCCTTTGTAGTAGCCTTTCCAAGCTCTTATTTGTGACTAGTAGCAACCTCTTCTGTCACAAATCAAGTAGTCTTTTACCAGCCTCTCCAAGCTGAACTAGTGACCAGCAAGTATACTTTACTATCAAAACTTGAGTAGTCTTTTACCAGCCTCTCCAAGCTAAACCGTGACTAGTAACAATCTCTACTATCTCGTTGCAAGTAGTTTTTGACTAGCCTATCCAAGTTAACTCACACTGATCGCTACTGGATTGAGGATACAAAGGTTTGTGTTTGGGTTTGCAATTCAAACTAACCTACACTCAAGTTTTCATAAAATATACAGTAACAGACTTAGGAAAAACATGAATGACTTCTTTGTAATGATTCTTCCTAGGAAGAACATATGATTGATCAAGAACGTAGAAAGAAGATTTTTATAGACAAGAAAACTGATTACAAGATGCAATGAACTCTACAAGGAAATGAGGAGAAATTTTCTCAGAGTTTCATTTATAACCGTTGCCCTTGATCAGTTGTCCAAGTGACATGTATTGATCATCTGTTTGTGTCTTCGAAATATAGTCTAGAAGAGTATGTTGTCTTTTGTCATAGTTGTTGCAAAATCCATTGTGAAATAGTAGTTTCTAAGGTCATCTTCATAAACTACTTTTTAATTTCTAAATAAGGTTCTGAACTCTTCCTTCTAAAAGCTAGGGTAGTTGACCATATTGGCAGAAAAGATGACACATCAGTCTGTAACTGGATTTTACTTTAAAATTGAAATTTAAATTTCCCACCATTTCTTGTAGAGTATAGCGTTTCACTGTGATATGAACTTTTTGAAGAGTAGTATCAATTTCTTGGTAAAAAAAAATTGTCTTCCAATTTTCAATCAGAGCATGTATATGATGAATTGATTATGATGATGATGATTGAAGATAGTAGAACACCCTTGCTTCAAAGCTAGTTTGACGTCTTCATTTTAAATGTACTTTATGAAGTCACATTCTACTTTCTAAAGATCCCATCCTTGATTGCTTATATATGATGATTTTCTTCAATCCATTAAGCATGTATATGTTCTTTGCATGATATAATTTTCACTTCTATTATGTTCCTATCTCTTTAGACGAAATAAAACATGTTAGTACGTGTAAAGTGAAATTATTTCCATTTCAATAATCGTGTTATGCAACCGAAAGAACTTGTTTGGTACTTCAAGAAACTCAAGGGAAAACATTAGTTGGTTTTCAAAATATTTTCTTTGAATTTGTTATACAATCACTCAAAACATATTTCATTAAAGCTTTCTGAAAGGTTCTGGAATTAACACCTAGTTCTTCAATTTTCAAAAATAGAAAAGTGCTTAAAATGACTTAAGAAAAAGAAGACACCTTAACATGTTGTCTTCATGGCATAAAAACTATAGCTCAAGATAAGGTCTCTAACTAAGTTAGAAAAATTGAATAATTTCACATGCTTGCTTAAAATCGAGAATTCCAGCAACATAGTTCACAACATATTTTGGCAAAAAGGATTTTTTAACATTATCCAATCACTCCACCAAATTAAATACATCAATATCTACATATTATCAATCAATATAATAAATATTTTAAGCCAAATCAATCAGAAATATTTAGAGTAATTTTTTAAATAAAATAGGCCAAAGAAAGCCCTATTTGGCTCTTGCAAGTTTTTGCTCTTGTTCTTGGCTTCCTTCAAGAGCTCCTACACCCAATTATTGATCTAACCCTCTCAAATCCTCTTGTAACACAACAAAAATAGTAGCTAACTTGATAATATAATAAGGTGAGGGTTTGTTATAAGGAGTTGATTTGGAGTTTATAAGAGATAGTATGAGAGTTGAGCTTTTGATTATGGAGTTTTTGAGTGAAATTTGAATTTCTAGCTAGGGTTCCTATGTTGCTAGAGAAAGAAGATGAAGATGGCTATATTTGGGGGTGTGTGGCTGAAAATTTCATGGAGGAAATGGTAAGGCTTTTAATTTTGTGTATTTATAACAATACACATATTAATTTTCTAGTATACAATTGATTTCCTTAAGGATAATTATGTGTTGGTTGGTCATAAAGGCAATGGTGTGGCACTTCTCAAGCCACAAACTTGTCATGTTAGGTGTCCAACTTACTCTACAAGTTTCATATGGTGTAAGAAATTGCACACCGTAATTTAACTGAATGGGTAAAATACTGTACTCATAAAACAGATATTACCCGAAATCAAATTCTGGGTCTAAAATTTTTATTTCTAATATTTCCAAACCTTAATCCTTTTTTTTCTCAGTCTTGGGTATCTTTTGGTCCCGATTATAAGGTTTTGGTGGTCCCAACGGGTTTGTGAGGGCTGCATGGTCACTATTCACCTTTTTTTTCACTAAACCATTCTTATCAAGATTAATTTTATCCAATTCGTGAAATTTTGATTAATAAAGTTTAGAAATAAATTTCAGATGCTATACAATCGATATGTTAAAATAAGAATCTTTTGGAGAGAGTAAAATATAGATTCAATATTATTGTTATTATTATTATTATTTTCAATTGACGTGGTCCATTATTATTCAATTTAACGTAGATATAAAACTTTACTTCATTGCACTAAAACTAACAAATCTTTCCGCCCCTAGGTTAAGCCCAAAAATAGTTCAAACAAAAAAACTTATAAAAATGAAGCGTTAACATACAAGCAAGTAGGTTTTAAAATAATAAAAACGAAGCGTTGACATACAAGCAAGTAGATTTTAAAATAAAGTGTAGGTGTATAGCTGACAACAGTATTTCAAATTTAAAATCCAACAAAGACCATTGCCCAGATAAACTAACTAGTAGTGTTAATTTAAAACTTAAAAGTGGGTTTTCCATTAAAATATACATTTTTTTGACATTGGATATAGTGGGTTAATGAAACGAGTAGGAAGTACAATCCAATAGTGCTAAGAGTATTTTAATCCGACAACTATTTAGAAATAACATTTTTTGTAAACTAAAAGGTTGGGATTTGCATTTTACACGCAGTAGCAATAATAAAACTGACTCAAAACTACTCAACAAAAAGCAGTCAATTCTTTAGCAAAATAACAAAAATAAAAAGTACTCAATCCTGCGGGATTGGGAATTAAAAAAGTGTGGTCTTTTGAAAACTAGCAATTGGCAATCGACGAACAGGAAAATTACACGGACTCTTATAAAAAAAATGCAATTTAACACGGTTAGAACAACTACGTCGGCATACAATAGGCCAACTGCGTGGGTTGTCAAACTAATTACATAATTAAACGAACTCTTATAAAAAATTACACGAACTCTTATAAAAAAATGCAATTTAACAAGGTTAGAACAACTACGTCGGCATACAATAGGCCAACTGCGTGGGTTGTCAAACTAATTACATAATTAGGCTAATAACAACAAGTTATTAGTCGGATACGGCCCAGCACTAATAACGTAACAAATGCTTCAATCGTATAAAATTATTTCAAATAAACAAAGTTGCGTGATATAATCTCTTAAAACAATAATATTATTTAAACTTCTAAGAGTGAATGTCCCATTTTTTATAGTCATCCTATTACCATTGAATGGAATTATGGCCCCCTCCTCACAGCTCTCCATTCCATCTTCGTGACCCTTGAATTTGATTGGTGTTAAATAAACACCCATTTTTGGATGCTACAGCTATCATATTTGCTCTTCTAAACGTGCTAGCACCAAGCAAAATATCCCCATAGTTCTTATCATTCCTATATATAGTAGTTTTCATCCTCTTGAACTAATTTAACTCTGCTAGTTGTAAAGTGGCCAAAAATGGCTCGCATTCTTAAGCTCCTGTTTCTTTTCTCTATTTACTTCGCGGCTGTCCAAGGAGAGTTTTCAGAACAATCCCATATACCCTTACCCTCTCAGAAACGGGACAGACACACTCGCCTACACTTCTATTTTCATGACATCCTAGATACTGATCACCCGACTTCTGTGAAAATCATTAATCCACCTTCTGGTCCATTTGGGGCCACTTACATGGTTGATGTCCCCTTGACTGCAGAGCCAAATCTGAATTCAACAATTGTTGGAAGAGCTCAAGGAACCTATGCTTTGGCTTCTCAACAAAATGACTTTGCATTCAAGATGGACATAAATTTTGTTTTCATAGAAGGCATCTACAAAGGAAGCACCCTCACCATGCTTGGAAGGAATGCTATTTTGGATGCAGTTAGAGAAATGCCAATTGTTGGAGGCACGGGTGCCTTTAGGTTTGCACGGGGCTATGCACTGGCGAAAACTGTTTGGTATAATTCTACATCTGGAAATGCCATTGAGGAGTTCAATTTGACAATCCGTCATTTCTAGATCTTTGCACCATCGGCAGAGTGCTGAGGCCAATTGTCCTTTACTTTTCTCTTGAATAATATTGCAACTCCTTAGCCGATGAAATGTACAAATGTAGAATCTGGCTTTATTATTCAACTTACCATATATGTGTTAGCGTCTGCATCCAGTTCTATAAAGGCCACTTGGATTTCCATAAAATTTTAATGTAATTGTTTGGGATCGGATACTTCAATGTTGTTTGAGATTTTAAATATTTGTACTTAGTATGAAAATATCTTTATATTATATTTTTTTCTAATTCAACAATAAACTCAACTTTAGCAGAGTTTAATTTTATCTACTCATTAAATTCAAGCATAGTTTATTTATTTATGCTAAATAACACAAACCTCATTTGAGATTTGGCAAAATTGTGATCTACCTCATTCTTACTAAAAAAAATTACGCTCCATCCCCATTAAATTCAAAGAACTAATAAAAACTATCATTTTAACATATTTTCCTTGTTTTAAATTATATATGATAAAAGCTACAAATTAAATATATTAAATTATTTAAAAGAAATCGAGTGTTATATATTTTAAATTTTTATATTTGATTAAATTAATAAAAATTATAACAAATTAAAATAAATAATAAATATAGTTTACAAATAATAAATCACTAAATCATAACATTTATTTATAAATTTATAAATAAATAATTAACAAATTTTTACTTTATTATAATTTATTTTGTTAAAACATTTACTTCATATTAAAATTATTTGTAATAATGAAATAGAATAATTGTACATTGTGTACAGATAGCACAAAATAGGGGGTTGAATCAAGTCTTCTAAAAACCTTTGCTTTCTAAAATGCTTAAACAGGTTCTATCAAGTCTTATGGCTTGAAGCAGAGGAAAACACTAGTTAATGTATTTTGAGAAAGTAATCTTCTAAAGTGTTCAGTATATAATATAAGTCTAGAAAGCTTGATAAAATAGTTTTATAACCAACACAATAAAAGATACATACACACAGTATAAAATATAAGTTTAATTAATAGAGATAATCACACAGAAAGATTTATACCATTTTTGCCAAGCTTTGCCTACATCAAGACCTCAACCAACAATGTTGAGAGTTCCACTACACTTATTTCTCTTACATGAGAATACAATATAGTCTTTTTACTAGCCTTCTCAAGCTAACCTTAGTGAACAATTTATGCAACCTTATTCCAATCTCAAATCTTAGGAAACCTGAATGTATTCTTAGAGTAAAGCACCAAATCATAATGAACAATTTATGCAGTAAACCCTCACTCACAAGTAGTTTTTCTTCCAAGCTTATCTCACAATGATAATTATTGGATCAAGTTACAATGTGATAAGGTTTGGTGTTTTAGTCCAAGAATACATTTAAGTTTCCTAAGATTTGAGATTGGAATAAGGAAATCACCTGAGATAATTCTTTCCAAGTTTCTAATGAACAATGCTAGCAAATGAATACAAGAAAGAAGATTTTACTCTTGAGAAACTGAAATTGATTAAGTATTGAACTTTAGAGAGTATGAAGAAGGCTTTGCAATACCTAGTGTACACGTGTCAGTAGATAAGTTCAGTACGACCTTAAGGTCCCCCGAGACCCACTCATGCTATCGGGTCCGGGAATTTGCTAAGTCTGGAGCCCTACACCTCCTTGGAAGGCTATATATTAGAGCCACACACTACAAAAAAAAGGGTAAAATACGGCGGTTTTTAACCACCGTTTCTTGCAGTAATGTCAATTCTTGAAACCGCCATAATTACCAACGTCATTCGGTTAGTTATGGCAATTTGAAACCGCCATAATGTTTAGTTAAATAAAAAAGTGCGTTGTTATTTATGGCGGTTAGGAACCGTCGCAATTTTTAACAAAATTTAAACAAAATTATTATTATTAATTACAACGGTTTGAACCGCCATAATTTGCATTCCAATTGATTAAAAAAAATTATTCCTTTATTTTAATACTAATGCCACATAATTATTCCTTTACTTTCTGTAAATTAAAATAATTATAAAAAACTGACAAAAGTAATGACCAATAAAAAAAACTCTATCAATTAGCAAGCATAATTTGGTAATGCTTACTACTTAAATCTCAAACAAATATCAGTACACTTAGCAACAATAGATTATTAACATGATTAGTTTAACAATAACACAAGTCTCAAATCATAATCCTAAAGACAACACAATTATTCGAATCATTTTTCCTGTTGCATAATACCCTTAGACATTACAAGCAGCTTCATAGATCAAAATAAGACTTAACCAAATATTCACAATGCACTTTAAAATTACTTTCCCCTATTTTAGAACAACATTCAATCTCAACCACAAAATCACACTCAGCCATGCATATAGAGCAGAGAACACATAATAACTAATGCAAAGGTTAATTAACTTGAACAATTTTATATCTTCCATAAACAAGAAGCCACAGAAAAAGGAATAGCAATATATTGCAAATCAAATCAGTTAACGAAATGAAGATGAAAATATTGCAATATTACCAATTGAATCACATCAACAATAAAATAAAGTAACACAAAACCCCTAACCAATAATAATATCAACAAGAAGTCTATACTTTTTCTTCCATCAAGCCTGAACCAATAATAATACCAACAACAACCAAATCATAATTATAAAAAGTAAAAAAGTAACACAAGTTTTCAAGCTACCCTTGGTCCAACTACCACTACTAGCACCAACTTACTCACCTAACCCACCCAATACGATATAAGTTTCGAGAACAAAACAAGTACAAGGAGAAAAAATGGAAAAAAATTGGCAATGAGATGATTTTATGATAAAACCCAAAAATTAAACCAAAATAAATAACATGATAAAGGTTCTATTAATCTATTACTATCACTTCTTTACTAATAGCTTCTATAGGATGGGGTATACATACAGCTCTCAACAAACTTTACCAAATCTTTAGGTTGAGGAAGGCAAGTGGCCAACCCTGAAAGAATATTGCAAACTCAATTTTGTTATAAAATAAAAAGGCTTAAAAACAAAAATCCTCCTAAGCACCTAAACACTCAACCTCAAACACAAACCCACCAAGAACACATTTCCTTCCTTTTCCCCCTCACAAGGCCGAAGCCATCTCATCATCCTAGGAGGATTTTTCCTTCTCATTTCCTTCCAAGATCAAGCTTTCCTCTTCATCACTTGGTAGGGGTTGCTTTCAAGTTTTGGTTTTTACTCAAAAATGTGTTTTTCTCAAGGTTTCTCTTGATTTCTTTTTAAGATCTTCCTTGCTTCTCTTTTCTTTCTCATTTCGACCTTATGGCCTCATTTTGAGCATGATAGCTTGATGATGAGTGTTCTTAGATGATGACCTAGTGTTCATCTCAAAGGAACCTCTAAAGCTTGAGTTTTTCCTTTCTTAGAACTTTATTTATATGGTACTTAGCACACATGATTTTCAACTTAAGAAAATTAATCTAAGGTTTTCAAAAAGCCCAAGCCTACCCTTGTCAACCTTAAAGTTGGCCGGCACATTCTAGAGATTTTCTCTAGATAGGGGTTTTGGGTACTTAATAAAGAATATGACATAGTTTCATTCTCTTTTCCTTTCTTTATATGCTTTTGGTTCTTGTCTTCTTTTCCTCTATATTTCGGTTTTGGCTTCCTTTTTCTTTATGGTTTTGTTCCTTTGAGTTTATTTTCCTTTGAGCTTGATGATGATGTTCAAGGAACCTTATAGTTTTCTTTGAAAGCTTGGTTCAAGAGCTCTAAAGCTTACTTTGTTTGTTAGAGATAAGTGTTGGGTTGAGTTTGTTTTCCTCTAAAGTCTTGTATGAGCTCTAATGATATATAATGATGAACTAGCATTCATATTTAAATTATGCCTTGCATAGCGTATTTATTTTTCTATGTCATCACTAAACTCTCAAGATTAAATAATGGAACTTGCATTATCATGTTTATATTCAAGCTTTGCATCTCATGTTTACTTTTCAAATTATCACTTAAACTTGAAGATAAAAATGAGTTGCATTACATATTTATTTTATGCCCTCACTTTTTTTTCTAATAAAAATAAAATGAAGTGCATAGCATGTTTATATTTTTGTCATCACCTAAATAAATTAGAGCTCAAAGACTTGCCCATGATTATCTCATACAAAGTTGGAAATATTTATGTTTTGCTCCTATAAATTCAGCCTTGTGATGATGTTGGGTCTTAGGTTAGGATCCATCTAGTTACAAGTGCTAAAACTTATGTCTCATGATTTCCTTAAGCTTGGATGGTTTCAAGAAATGTTTTGAGCTAAGCTTTATGTTTTAAAATCCTCTTGAGATTTATTCGAAAAAGCTACTGCCCTCTCATGTTTTATGAATGGTTTTGATGAAATAAATTATTTCTAAGTGAGTTTTGAAAGTTTTAAAAAGGTTCCAAGAGAAACCAACAATTTATGAGTTTTAGAAATGAAGTTATGTGCATTGTTTGGTGGAGATGATTTCGGTTCTGCCATGCTTGGTTGCTCACTGTTTTATGCTGTTTTGATGATGATAATATGAGTATGATCATGTATATTTGATGCAAAAATTCATTTGAGAAAGTTAAGGTAAGTTAGTAACTAGAAAAGAATTAATTTGAGACTTTTAGATCCCTTAGAGATGTAATTTTCTGGATTCTATCCAGTAAGGTTTAAAATTAGAAATCATGGTTTATAATTAGTTTAGATGTGTAGGAACTACTCATAATTGGTTTAGCAGTTGATCTTGATGCCTTAGAAGCAAACCGAACTGAGAAAGGGTCAATGTTGTCACTCCTAGGTACTCGTAAAGTATGAATTATAGATTCTGCACTCTTGATGTTCAGAATTGTTTATGATCATAGAATTGAGTGAGGAATACTTAGATATGAGCCTATAGATACCCGAGAGCTTAAGTTGTGATAATAGACAACTTAGATTCCAAGTTAAAAGACCATAAGGTTCAAAGCATAAGACATTAAGAGGCTTTGATGTTTCAAGTTGATAATGAATATGATATGTTGATGCATATGCTTTGATGATGCATGAGCTATGATGAAGTGTTTTATTGAAATGTTAAAGTTGAATAAGAAATGCATATGTGTTATGAGACTTGTGGCATAAAGTCAGTTTGAAGGAAATTCGGTGTACAACCATTATACTGCTGAATTTCCATCAAACCTAAAAGACTTGAGAATGTTTTTGAAGTATGATATGATATTTAAAACCCTGGGTGACACCGGTTCAGCTGAGCACCCCCAGGAGATTTTTATGTGATAAAGCACTAAGACGCGCTTCCCTAGGTGACACCGGTTCGGCTGAGCACCCCTAAGGGAGACAAATCCGTGAGGGTATGAGTAGATGCAGCCTACTAAAGCGGACAAATTGTTATGGCTAGATGCTCGCAAAGTGTTTCAAAGAACTAAGAGAGGTGATCCCTAGCCCCCTAACCCGTACTCAAGGAGTCGGGATTATTTTTATTATGTTTTGCTTATTCAGATAATAAGCAAGAGCTAGTAACGACTAGCTGAGGTATGAGCTCATAGCCTAGATGTTTTAGGGTGGCCCTATAATGCTAAAGTATGATGATTTATGTCACAAAGTTGAGGAAAGTTCCACATAAAGATTTATGTCCTTTATGCCACTTGAATGCTTCTTGATGATTATGATTTGCCGAATTACTTGTTTATAATATTGCCATGCATTCATGTTTGATATGTTGCATTCATGACATTAAGATGCATTCTAAAAGGAATGAACCTTGGATAATTTAGTTTATAAAACCTAATAATGAATCTTATATGCATGTGCACCTTTTATAAATAAATCCAAGGTTCCTGAGGATGTGAATGACGTAACCCTAGATAGGAGATTCCTACTGAGATTCTTTAGTAAGATTCTCACTCATTTCTCTTCCTCCTCTCTCTTCGGTCACATCTTCAGAGCTCGATGGTGACTTTCGTGCTGTTCATTGACACGCCAGTTTGGGAGGTGCACTATGAACCGGATCACCATTCCTATCACTTTGAGGGTCGATGTGCCATTCATGTTTTTGTGTATATGGGATGACCTTTTGCCTACCCAGTGTCCAGCTACCGATTCACTCCTACTACTCCTTATGGTGCCAACAACCTGATCTTTGAGCACACTCACCCCCACGACGAGCAGACCCGTCTTGCTCGATCATCTGCCTCAGCGGTTCGTGACTATCCGGAATATATGCCGAGATCGAGGAGGTCGGAGATGGACCTGACCGAGGATTCACAAACGCATATCTACTCGGAGAGCTCTACCCTCATGCCTCCAGTTAAGTGAGAGAGGAGTGAGGCCAGGTGACGCAGCCGCACCTGGCAAGGAGAACCGAGATGTGCCCTCGCCGAGGAGCTCATGTTCAGCCGACACACGTTCGTATTCCACTCCACTAGCCCACTCAGGAGGAGCTCGAGTAGTTCACTGGTTACATACCTCCATTGCCCGAGGATCCTCGCTGTCAATAGATTTTATCGGGAGCTATTCGAGTGCTTGAGCTATCATGAGGTCTTCCCCTTTGGCAGTATCTTTTGTGAGGGATAGTCGAGTTTAGCACTCACAGCTTTGGTAGGAGGGTAGGCTAGTTGGTTTTTATTTCCCGTGGCTCCATGTACTTTACTGCTTTGGTATTTCCTTGTATTTTCTTTGTACTGAAAGCTCAGCCTGATTCTATAAGGGCGTGACTCTATGTAAACCTAATTATGATATTAATGAAGTGTTTTCCTTGTTGTGTTATTCACTGTTCCATTGCTATATGTTTTATTTACTGTGTTTTCATTACCTGTTGTTTGTGCTTATTATGTCTGTCTTACAAGGAACGCGGCTCTCACTTTGGTTTTATGTTTTCAAAAAAAAAAAATTTACCAGTAATTTTTGCCAAGTATTTTTATAAAAGAATGAGACTAAGAGGTAATAACCTAATGATTAACCTAATGTGTTCTAGAGTATTGGGTTAAAAATTAGGGTGTTACACAAGGAAAGGAAAAGAGAATAAAACTATGTCATATTCTTTATTAAGTACCCAAAACCCCTATCTAAAGAAAATCTCTAGAACATGCCGGCCAACTTTAAGGTTAACAAGGGTAGGCTTGGGCTTTTTGAAAACCTTAGATTAATTTTTCTTAAGTTGAAAAACCATGTGAGCTAAGTAATATAGATAAAGTTCAAAGAAATGAAAAACTCAAACTTTAGAGGTTTCTTTGAGATGAACACAAGTCATCCTCTAGAAACACTCATCATCAAGCTATCATGAACAAAATGAGGCCTTGAGGCCGAAATGAGAAGAAAGGAAAAACAAGAAAAAACTTAAAAAAAAAGCAATAGAAACTTTGAGAAAATCTTATTTTTGAGTAAAAACAAAACTAGAGAGCAACTCCTACCAAGTTGGAAGATGAAAATGCTTGATCTTGGAAGGAAATGAGAAGAGCAACTCCTCCTAGAGTGGAGATGTGGCTTCGGCCAAAGAGAGAGGAAAGGAAAGGAGATGTGTTTTGGATGTGTTTGTGTTTGAGGATGAGAGTTTGAGTGTTTAAAGGATGATTCAAGGTTGTGGTTTGAGGTTGTGAGGTGATAATGCAAAGGGAAGATGAAGAAGATGAAGATGAAAGAAAGTTCTTAAGAACTTGAAAGAAAATGAAGAACCTGAGAGGAAAAGGAAAGAACTTGCAAAGAATGCTTGAAAGCTTAAACTTTCCAAATGATATAAAGTGTAACCAAGTCAAGTAAGCAAGATATTTGTAGAAAAACAAAAAAAATGAGAGCTCATGGAGGGAAGGAAGAAACCGTGTGCATCCTCATGTTCCATGAGCTGAAAGATTGAAATTTTGAGCATGGAGGAGCATGGATGAAAGTATGGGAGGTATGGTGCAAAGTATGGTCTAAGTAAGGCTTGTCATGGACTTGAAATTGCATTTGAATTTCAAAAATTTGAGGCATGGGAGGAGGAGTGGCCGTGAGGTTTCTAGAAGAGAGGAGAAGAGGTTTCTTTTGTTTAATGATGGTTTAGAGATGTGTTTAGGTGTGTATTAGATTAGGTGCAAGATTAGGAATTCCTAAATATGTGTTTAGGTAACTAAGAATGTGATTAGGAATTTTATGACATGATTAAGGAGTGCTCATACACATTTAGGAGGTTTAAAATTCATTTTATGAATAAACAATGTAGACAAAATTCCATTATTTAAGGAATTGGAGAGAGAAAACACTATTCAAGATTCCATGACTAGAAATTTTGAATTTAAAATAAGATTTAAGTTTAAATTAAGCAATCTTAGGTTATAATTAGCTATAATAAATTATTTTGACCCAAGATTAATTAAGAAAATTAATTAATCTTCGATTAGAGTCTAATATTGCTTAGGTTTGCTTAATTACGCGATTAAGCTCAAAAACACTTAACTAGGGGCAAAATCGTAATTTTACACAAAAATTGCCCGGGACCACCGAAACTAAAACTAAGGTCATAGAATACATAAAAACACCTTTTAAAACCATCTGGAGAAGTTTTGGATCCATTAGTGCTCGTACCCGTGTTAAACACAACATTGGTATTTTGGTCATTTTGACCTAAAATCTAAGAAAACAAGATTTTCGATCCCGGAAAGGTACACAAGTCAACTAATCCCCTTCAAACATTGAGTTAGCCCCTCGAGGACTGGCGGGTCAGCTATCCTCGAGTTCAGGGCTGAAAATGACCTCAATGGCATTTTGGTCATTTTTACTCTAGTAGAAAATTGGGGCGTTACATAAAACAGTGTACTTGGGAAAACAACTATTGCTGAAAAATTTATTCTAGGTGTAAATTCTTTATCCCTAACCATTTTTAATGTTAATTCTATAATTTCTCACTTTCGGCATCTCCGGGCCCTAATTCTAGGATTTTGGCTGTCCTGGCAAGCCTGTGGGGCCCGTAAGTTATGATTCACATTTTTTTTTTTTACAGATCTGTTGGATCATCCTCATTATTTCTGTTCTGTCAGATTTTTGAAATTATGACTACAAAAACTCAAATTAATTTTTATATAATTTTTCTCGAGTGTTACATTACCACCCACCTTAGAAAGAATTTTGCCCTCAAAATTCATTTTGAAGATAGACTTCAAACGAAAAATTTCATAAATCCAACAAGGAATTCACACACAGTTCAAATAATTCAATCAAATCCTAAACGTTCCTACCTTAGATCAGGTTTTTGGATGGTGACGTCCCTTCAGCACTGGTGGTGAAAACTCTACTCTAGTGTTGTGGCTTTTCAGCAGGTTTTGGATATCTCTCTGGATACTCCTAAATCTTATGTCCAAGTTTTTGACAGCAGTAGTATACATTTTGTCCAGCCCTGCATGGTCTACCTTCATGGTTCTTCCCACATTTTGGGCAACCTTGCCACATAGTTGACTTATGTAGCTATTTGTCCTCGAAAGGAATTGATCGAATGGGGTGAAGCCTATTCATAGCCTCGGTCTTCTGGTGTCAGTCTTTTATTAGAAGTTTTTTTTGCAGATTGAGCGATTGCTAACTTCTTGTTGGAGTCCTCTGCACGACGGCACTTGTTTACCAGGGTTGCATAATCCCGGATCTCTAAGAGGCCCACTGCAGCTTCGATATCTTCACGTAACCCTCCTTCATACTTCATGCACTCCTAAGCTTCATCAGGATTGCGCTGATAGATGGTGAAAAATTTGCAGAGCTCTTTGAACTTTGCCGTGTACTCTGCTACACTCATGGACCCTTACTTGAGTGCCATGAACTCCAACTCCTTTGCATTTCTCATTGAAGCAGGGAAGTACTTGTGGCAGAAAGCTTCCTTGAAGATTTCTCAGGTGACTTTAGTTTGAGAAGCTTCGAACAATCCCTTGGTGATAATCCACCAAAAGTCTACATCCGCCTCCAGCATGTAAGTAGCAAAAGCCACTTTTCTGGATCTCGGTGCAAGGAAGAACAGAGAAAATCTTCTCCATAGCCTTGATCCATTCTTCTGCTTTATTTGGATTAAAGGCTCATCGAAACGGCGGGGGATTTGCCTTCCTGAACTCGGCAAACTTCTGGTATTCATTGTCCATTTCTACTCCCCCAAGGTTCCCAATTGGATTGCCTTCAGCATATCGGTCCAACCTTTCCATCATCCTATTCGCTGCTGCAGCTTGTTCTTTCATGGCAGCCACCATTTCACGGAAAGTGTCCATCATACCCGCTTCGTCTCCGGCACCGTTCCTAGTACGCCGATTGGAAGTCATCGGTTCTTATCACACCAAACAAGAATTATTGAGCTGATCAGGCTCAATACCAAGCTAAGTGTGGCAACAACCCACAACATTCCAAACTAGCAGTCATACACATATATAGAATTAAAATGCATGACATTTACTAAGGAAGCATAGCTAGTCCATTCCTCAAGGTCTTACTAGGATGAACTGCTCTGTGTAACACCCTAAATCTTAACCTAATACTACTAGTATGTATTTAGGTTAGTCTTTAGAATATTACCTCTTGGTCTCATTCTTTATTTGAAAATACTTAGCGGAAATATGGGTAAAATTTTTCTTTTTGGAATTAAAACCAAAGTGAGAGCCACGCATGATTCTTCAAACGGAAATTCATACAAGTCATATGAGCAAATCATAATAAAACACATAAATAACATGGACACATCAGCTGATTATATATATAGATAATGTGCCTACCAAAAGGCAGGACTATTCGGTACATAGGAGAATGAAATACAACTGAAATGCAAATACAAGGAAATCATAAAAGCAATTACAAGGAAACCATGAAAGCAACACCCATACCCGTGGCGTGTGTGCACTAGCTACAAAAGAAGGTTTGTCCTCAACTATGTGGCATGTGTGCACTAGCTACTACCCATCCTATGCACCTACTCCTGCTGGTCCAAGTACTGAGGGGTGGAATCAATCCACTGGCGGATCTCGACGGGATTGGTCATGTGGATCATCAGTGCATGTCCACTACGGCGAGGGCGCATGGATGGCCTACGAGCCAACCTCGGCTAAACCACCGTCTCCTCACTCCCGGCTCTCGTCTGTGGGGGAGCGGGGCTGGAACTCCAACTGTACATATACAAGGGCGGGTCCTTTGATGGATCCGTCTTCGAATACTGAGTCCGGGGCACGTACTCCGGGTAGTCACGTACGGCTGACGTCTCGGGCTGCATGCAGAGGATCTGCTCGTCGCGTGGTCTAACTCGCTCAAAAATCGTGTTATGATGGTAGGGGGCAGTCGGGGTGAAGCGGTAGTCTGCATCTTGGGTGTGCGAAGGGTCGTCCCATAAACATGAATACTCTGACTGTGCAGCGACCCTCAAAATGGTATGACCCGAGTGCTGGGTCATGGTGCAGCTCCCATGTCGGGGTGTCGATGAAAAGTACAAAAGTCGCCATCTGAAGATGTGATGGAAGAAAAGAGAGAGGGAATGAGAATCTTCTAAAAGAATTCTCAGAAGGGTAATCCCTAACTAAATGACATCATCACATCCTCAGGAACCTTGGGTTTTATTTCTAAAAAGGTGCGCATGTAGGTAAACTTCTTTTAAGTTAGTTTTCTAAAGTATTAATTATCCAAGGTCCGCCATATTTTACAATGCGTTTTATGACTAAGCATGGAAGATACTAAGACATGAATGCGTCATAAGGATAAACTAATCAACAAAATCACAAAAACATTATAATAGTGACATAAGTTGACAAGTATAAATCTCATAATAACTTTCTTGGTTTTTCATAGCATATGTGACATTTCAACTTTAACTTTATCTCATGGGGCCACCCTAAAACATCTCTAGGTTGTGAGCTCATACCTTAACTAGTCGTCACTAGTTCTTACTTATCCTATGATAAGCGTAACATACATAATCCCGACTTAAAGTACGGGCTAGGGGGCAAATTAAGGATCACCTCTTAGGGTCATTTCCTTTTTGAAACGCTCTACTAGCAACTAGTGCATAGTAGTATTGTCCGCTTTGGCAAGCTCTATGTCAATACCCTCACGGATTTGTTTTCTTGGGGGTGCTCGGCTAAACCGGTGTCTCCCAAGAAGGTGTCTCAGTGTTGTGTCACATTTAAGTTCTCATGATTTTCAAAAAGATCTTTCTCTAGGTTCCTCAAATTTGATGGAAATTTGGCAGTATGACGGCTATAGACCAAATTCCCTCAAATTTGCTTATGCCATGAAAACATATAGGACATACACAAACATTTCTTATGGGGTATAGCATATCATCATGTAAAACTTCTTTATAGCACATATCAACTTATCATAGACAAAACTCATGTATCATATATCATAAATTAAGCATCATAAAAACTCAAGACGTTTTAATGTCTTATGCATTGACCCTTAAGGTCCTTAACTCATGTTCTAAGTTATTAATCATCAAACCTAATCTCTTGGGTACCTAGGAGGTTATAACTAAGTATTTCTCACCTCACACTATGATCAAGAACGTCTCTAAACCTCAAGGATGCAGAATTTATAATCCTAACTTTATGGGTCCCTAGGAGTCACAACAGTGACCCTTTCTAAGTCTGGTTTGTTCCTAAGGCTTCAAGATCAAGTCCTAAACCATTTATGAGGCATTCCTACACATTTAAACTAATTTAAATCCATGATTAGCATTACTAAACCTTGCTGGACAGAATCCAGAAAATTCAAATATTAAAGGATCTAGAACTCTCAATTTAATTCTTTTCTAGTCTCTAACTTATCTTATCTTCCACATATGAGTCTTGACATTATTTTTACTCAAACATAACCATATTATCATCATTAAAACAGCACATACAGTGGCAAATAAGTAGCAAGGCAGAACCGAAATGTGCATCTCCATAAAAGGCATAGAACATAATTTTTCAAGCACATAGAATACTAGTTTCTCTTGGAACCTTTTTAGAACTTTCAAAACTCATTTATAAACACTTTTATCTTTCAAAATCATAAAAATGCTTAAGAGGGCAGTGGCTAAATCATTTTCATCTCAAGAGGTCCTAAATTCACAAAACTTAATTCTACATATTTCTTATACACATATAAGCTTAGGAAAATTATAAAACATAATTTTCAATACTTGGAAACCTTAAAACCTCTTAAGGCCGAAATATCAACTATGGAAAATAAATATTTTAGACCTTTGTTTGAGACCACAATGGGCAAGTCCTTGAGCTCTAGGTTCATTAAAGTGATGGCATAAAGATAAACATGCTTATGCACTTGTTTAGCTTTTGTTAGAAAGTAAAGTGAGGGCATAAAAGAAATATGAGATGTATCATATTATTATCTTTGATATTTAGGTGAAAACTTGAAATGTAAACATGCTAATGCATAGCTTGAAATATAAACATGATAATGCAAGTTCTTTTATTATCTTGGTACTTAGTGATAGCAAGGAAAATAAACATGATGTGCAAGACATAAAAGTAAACATGATGCAAGGTTCATTTTATGGTTAGCTAGAGCTCATTCAAGACTTTGACAAGATAACAATCCAACACATATCTCATTACAAAGAGAACTTTAGAGTTCTTGAATCAAGTTCTCAAAGGAACCATGAGGTTCTTGAACATCATCATCAAGGTCAAGATAAATAAACTTTCAAAACAAAACAAACAAAATCTCAAGGATCAAAATACCAAAACCGAAAACCTTACAAGAGAAAAAGAAAGTGAAACTAAGTCAAGTTCTTTATTAAATACCCAAAACCCCTATCTAGAGAAAGATCTCTAGAACTTGCCGGCCAACTTTAAGGTTGACAAGGGTAGGCTTGGGCTTTTAGAAATCCTTAGATTAATTTTCTTAAGTTGAAAAACCATGTGAGCTAGATATCATATAGATGAAGTCATAAAAAAAAAAAAGGAAAACTCAAGCTTTAGAGGTTTCTTTGAGATGAACACAAGGTCATCATCTAGAAACTCTCATCATCAAGCTATCATACTCATGATCAAGGCCAAGTGGCCGAAATGAGGAAGAAAAGAAAAACAAAGGAAAGTTTCAAAAAGAATCCAAGAGGAAACTAGAGAAAAACACATTCTTGAGCAAAACAAGTTTGAAAAGCAAATCCCTACCTAGAGTGAAGACACAAAGCTTGAACTTTTGAAAAGAAAAACAAGATAATGAGCTCCTCCTTGGTGCTTGATGGTTTCGGCCAAGAGGAAGCAAGAAGGTTGGAGTTATGTTTCAAGTGAGGTTGTGTTTGAGGTGTGGTGTTTGAGAGGTTTGATGATGGTTCAAGGCTATAAGGTGGTGTTTCAAGGTTGAGAGATGATGAAGAGATGAAGAGATGAAGGAGATGAAGATGAAAAGAAAGGAAGAACTCTCTTGAAACTTAAGAGAAAAAGAAAGAACTCGAGAAAGCTTAGGAAAACTTGAAACTTACCAAATGAACTAAGGTGTTTGCATGTGTTTCTAGGCAAGGTATTTATAGAGAATGAAAAAAAATGAAGGCTCAAAGAGGAGAGGAAGAAGCCGTGTGGTCTTGGAGGGAAAGGAAGAGAAAATATCTCTTACACAAGGTCATTCAAGCATGGTTTGAAGTATGGAAGCTATGCTACAAAGTATGGCTTGATGTGAGTTAATTTCCTATCAATGTTTTATGAAATTAGGCTTCTAGAAACAATGCATGGGTGGAACATTTCCAGCCACAAATAAATGGAGAAAATGGGCTATTTTAATTAGTTATTTACTTGGAAAATCAAGCTTGATTGAAAGTTATGACAAGGTATAGTGTATGTGACTTGAGGTATGGCCTTGGAGTGTTAAAAAATTGAACATGTGATGCATATGGGGAGGGAGGGGCTTCGGCCAGACCTGGAAGCATGGGGGAGTGAGGTTTTGATCATCTAATTGTGTGTTAATGATAGGTTTAAGTGTGTATTAGCTTAGATACAAGGTTAGGAATAATTAAGCTTAAGTTTAAGTAACTAAGAATGTGTTTTAAGGATTTTATGACAAGATTAGAAGTGCTCATACATCATTAAAGAATTTTAAACTCATTTATGAATAAACAATGTGTAACACAATTCCATGATTTAAGGAATTGGAAAGAAAAAACACTATTCAAGATTCCATGACTAGGAGTCTTGAAATTAAAATATGTTGTAATTAAGCACTTTTAGGTTCTAATCAACTTTAATAAATTATTTTGACTCAAGATTAATTAAGGAAATTAATTAACCTTTGATTAGAGTCTAATATTGCTTAGGTTTTCTTAATCACGCGATTAAGCGTAAAAACACGAAACTAGGGGCAAAACCATAATTTTGTACTAATTTCGCCCGGGACCACCGGGACCAAAACTAAAGTCATAGTCTACATAAAAACGCCTTTTAAAATCATCTGGAGAATTTTCGAGTTCATCCGGCACTTGCAAACGGGTAAAACACCACAGGGGCGTTTTGGTCATTTTGACCCGAAAACTCGAAAAACGAGATTTTTTATCCCGGGAAGGTACACAAGTCATCTAATCCCCTTCCAACATTGAGTTTGCCCTTCGAGTATTGCCGAACCAACTTTCCTCGAATTCCGGGCCGAAAATGACCTCAAGGGCATTTTGGTCATTTTCACTCTAACAGAAAATCGGGGCGTTACACTCTGATACCATAATGTAACACCTTCCCAAGTACATCATCATCCTTAAGTCATGACATTATACTCAAGAGTTGTTACTTAAAATTTAGTGGACCTTTCTTAAATATCTAGAACAAGGGTCGGCTAAATAGTGTAGTAACTAATGTGCAGTTCTATCAAAATATATATCAAATACACAAAGTAATTATTTAAATACAAAGTTGAATATACAAGGAAGCTCTTCTAAGAGCTTTACAATACGTCCGATTATCTTTAAAGGTATAGATGCAAGTGAAGCTCGACTATGAGCCTATATACATATACAACCACTATTACATTTACATACACATATTCCTACAATTATATACATCATGATATCAGTATCAACTACTAAACTACTGCATTTCCAAGTTCTTCAAGTAATAGCCCCATAATCCGTTGGATCCACCTGGAGACGACACGGGAACACAAACAGGTAGGGGTGAGAATTATAAAATTCTCAGTAGGGAAACTCCCCAATTACACAATAACAATGTCATCGTCATCGTCCCAGCCACTTCAGTTTATTAAGAAAGAGTGATCATTTCATAACAATGGTTCAATTTTAGAGTTCCAAATCATACTTTCGAAGTGGGTAGTTTTTAATGATCAATCACTTAATGCATATATATAATAAAGCTCTAACACATAGTAAATCATTCTAGTCAAACTTTTAAATATAACGTGATCATGCATATGCTACATGTAGTGAACTTATTTGTAATTGCCCTTAATAAATTGAAGAGAACCTCATATCTCTTTATTTGATCTTGACAAGTCAAAAGGATCATATCTCACTCTATTTGCCCTTGACACAGTCAAAAGGATCATATCTCACTCTATTTGCCCTTGACACAATCAAAAGGATCACATCTCACTCTATTTGCCTTCGACAAAGTTGAAAGGATCATATATCACTCTATTTGCCCTCAACAAAGTTGAAAGGATCATTTAATTTGCCCTCGACAAGTCGAAAGGATCATTCATCATCTTATTTGCTCTCAATTAGTCGAAAGGATCTCATCTATTTCTACTCATTGCTATTGAACTTAAGGTCAATGTATCATTTACTTCTTTTTTTTCAAATTGCATGCGTAAAACATATGTAGGCATTTATTCACAATATGAATTCAATTATGTCTCAAACCAATCCTTAAAGTCACTAGCATGCATTCATATACAATAGACTTGAACAAAATATCATTATGTCACCTATATCTTACATCAGCACCAAAACAACTCATAGGCAGATTTCATAACTTGGTAGCACAAATTAATTTGAACATCAAACAAACTATTCTGGGGCTACAAAAATTCCCTATGATACCTCAATGTTTCCCCAAGCTCTTTAAAAATTTCAAAGAAAAAAGAGTTCTCCAACCATGCTAAATAAATTTTACAAGTTTGGTGGTCAAAGACCACTTTTTCACAGCTCAGAACTGGAGTCTCATAATTTTTAACCCTAGCAAATGATGGAACCAGTTCATAATGAAAGTCATGGTCACATTTCAAGATGTTGTCAACTCCCTCTAAAAATTTCAAAGGAAAAATCCATCATTTGCTATGATAACAAAATTATAGAAATTCACAGCTTGAGATTCAACATTTCAGGCAGCATAGTTACAACTTCAGTCCTTGATTTTTCTCAGGCAATAAAGTCTTTATTATGCACCACGAAAATTCTCAGAGTTTCCTTAGGATATTAGCTTGAACATATAATTTTTATAGCTCATAAAAATGAGTAGAATTGGACCAGAAAATTCATGAACAAATCCTGTCTTGTTGAAATCCGAAAATCCAGTAGCCTAGCCAAAACTTCTTTTGACAAAAATCATTATTTAACCTCATCCAAACACTCCAACAAAATTCACACACCAATATCAACATATTATCATCAAATATAACCAGAAATTTCGGATTAAATAAATCAATGATCTTCAGACTAAAATTTGAAAGAAAAAGGCCAAAGAAAACCCTACTTGAGTGGCTTTAAGGGTCTTGGCTTCAAGGATGTTTCAAGAGTGATCTTGCTCACTTTGAGGCCACCAAAACAGCTCTAAAACCTTCCCTGATCAGTGGGCTATAAGGTATCAAGGTGAGGAATTGAAATTTCAATCGGTTAGATTTGTAGAGTTTGAGGTGTAAAAAACGTTTTGTGAAGGAACTTTGAAGTTTCAACAACTCTAGGCTAGTGTTTATGGGCTTTGAAAGCAAGCTTGAGCTCTCAAGGAAATGAAAATGGAGGTTTCTAGTTTATCCCCTTTGCTGGCCGAGAAATGCATTCTTGGTGGAGAAGATTTGTGGCCTTTTAATGATATTAAATTAGGTTGTGTAATTATGATATAATAAAAGTCTAATTCCTCAAAAAGAAAATATGATGAATAGCTAGGATTTAATCTTGCTTTACAAGATTAAATCTTAGCCTTTCATTTAGTCAAAGTGGATATACATTTATCCAAGTCTTAAAGATTAAACTTTTTTTCGGTGTAAAAATCGCACACCGAAATCTTACCGAATGAGTAAAACAATGTACCCGGGGAAACAACTATTGCCCGAAAATTTATTCTTGGTGTAAATTCTTTATCCCTAACCATTTTTAATGTTAATTCTATAATTTCTCACTTTCGGGCATATTCGGGCCCTAATTATAGGGTTTCGGCTGTCCCGGCGAGCCTGCGGGGCCTGTAAGTTACTATTCATATATATATATATATATTTACAGATCCGTTGGATCGTCCTCATTATTTGTATGTCTATCAGATTTTTTAAATTATGACTACAAAAGCTCAAATTAATTTTTATATAATTTTTCTCGGGTGTTACATTGTGCTTGACTTGGAGTAATTTTAGGATGAGTGACCTCCTAGGTAGTTTTCCTAGGAAGCGTGTGAGTGAGGACAAAGCATGCTGAAAAGACCCGTGTTGGTTTGTGGGGACAGTCGTCAATCCATAAAGCAGCAAGGGATTTTACAAATGGTATCAGAGCCTGCACCTTTCCTAGTACGGTGTGGTTCGGGGACAAACCAAGCAGAAGTTGGTTTGATATATATTTTGATCATGCAACGCCTGGGGACGAGGGCAAGGAGTGATCGCCGGTACAAAAGAAGGCACGAACAAGGAACGGCTCCTCGCAAGGTCCTCTAAGCGGAGGGGTACATGAATGAACCGATTACACACCCGAATGAGATGGATCCTGTGACTATATAGGTATAGAACTATACAGTTGAGGAGGGCTTATATGAATTGATTTATACTACCTATACCAACAAGATGCATCTTCTTTTCGGTAGCCCAAACTGAAAGAACTCCACAGTTAAGCGTGCTTGACTTGGGGTAATTTTGGGATGGGTGACCTCCTGGGAAGTATTCCTAGGAAGCGTGTGAGTGAGGACAAAACATGCTGAAAAGACCCGTGTTGGTTTGTGGGGACAGTTGTCAATCCATAAAGTAGTAGGGGATGTTACAAATGGTATCAAAGCTTGCACCTCTCCCAGTACGGTGTGGTTCGAGGATGAACCAAGCGGAAGCTGGTGGGCATGCAATGCCCGTGGACAAGGGCGAGGAGTGATCACCGGTGTAAAAGAAGGCACGGACAAGGAGCGGCTCCTCGCAAGGTCCTCTAAGCAGAAGGGTACATGAATGAATCGATTACACACCCGAATGAGATGGATCCTGAGAGTGTATAGGTATGGGACTATACAGTTGAGGAGGGCTTATATGAATTGATTTGTACTACCTATACCAACAAGATGCATCTTCTTTTCGGTAGCCCAAACTGAAAGAACTCTACAGTTAAGCGTGCTTGACCTGGGGTAATTTTGGGATGGGTGACCTCCTAAGAAGTTTTCCTAGGATGCGTGTGATTGAGGACAAAGCTTGCTGAAAAGACCAGTGTTGGTTTGTAGGGACAGTCGTCAATCCATAAAGCAGTAAGAGATGTTACAATTTGGACATTAGCTAGTTGTTATTGTATTGTAACTTCGAATTGTACGCCATAATGTAATGTAATTTGTCCTTGGTTGAATGCTTGCTTTTATTAATGAATGCAAGTTAGTGTTAGAAACTAAAAAATAGAGTTACAATCTAAAATAGATATTCAAACATACAAACATACAAATAGATGCTCAAACTAGATGTACAAACATATGGAGTTACAAATTAAAATAGATGTTTAAACACACAAATCATTTTCTTTGAAATTGAGATAGAGACAACCATTGCGGCATCTTGATTTTTTTCCTTAAAGACCAAGGCAACTTACGTCCTCTCGATGCTTGTCCTTCTCTCTTTCCTTCTCCCGAAGCCCTTGCTTGTTACATTGGCTGCTCCCTTGCCTGAGCCTCAGTCTATCCTTCTATCTATCCCCTATCTCAACCTCTGCCTGATCTTCTACATCATCAAAAGGATGGCACTAAATAAAAATGTCAATAGTATCAATATCTAGATTGGGTGTTTGCGGAAGTGTTGGTACATATACTTCCTCCTCAGGCATTCTGTTGAGCTCCACATGCCTTCCTTGGCTAGACGCAACATCATGTGGCCTAGTGCCCTACCAGTAATTGAAGTCCCAGGTGAAATCCAACCCTAGCAATTCAGAGTCAATGGACATTCTCGCTTGAGCCATTGGGGTATGACTACTTTCCACTGCTCCCCCATGAAAAAAAGATGCATCCATAGAGAATCTTGGAGGATCTATTGGCACATGAGGCAACAACGGCAGCGACATGCGATGACCTGGATAAAGTGAAGGTATGGCATACAAAGGTCGCATTTCTGTGAATTGTTGCCACATCTCAGGGGGGAAATTCCACTGTGGCATTCTAGGGGGTACTTCTTGTTATCGTGGATCTCTAAGCAAATATTCTTGTGACAAGAACATATGGAATGTGTTTTGACGATACCAATCCATGTAGTTAGTAGAAAGAGCATATGTATACACAGATGTCCCTATTACTACCCGTTGACCTCGATTATTCCAACAATTGATCTATTTTGCATGCTTTAGTACCAAATTCATCCTTTGATTACCCCTTAAATCTTTGTAATGAGAGTCTCCTAGATCTATAGGGTCGTGAGGAATAGGTTGTTCAAAGCCAAACTGGCGCATGACACGGTTGCTCGCATGCCATTCTACGACCTCGAAAAATATGATTGAACCATCATATGACCAAAGTAGTCGTTGATTTGTCACCTCCTCTGGAATCAAGATAGAAATCACATGGGTATTATAAGGTTGCCACACAAACTGCATAAACAAGTGAAGGACAAATCAGTAAATAAACAAAATAAATCAGTTGCAACAATAAGTCAAATATCTACCTGATCATGTCTAACCCGATCTATAGCAACTCTGATGTTAGCAACAGAATGGTAACTGAAGTCCATTGGCCAGACATTTTTTTTCCATCTGGTGAATATTATACCAATTAGATACAAATTAGACAATAACAAACTTAAAATTTATGTCCAATAACAAACTTAAAATTTATCACCAATTCAAATTTTACAATTTCTAACCTGGAAATATAATGGAAATTTCATATCACAAACTGGAATTGGGGCAAAAAATGGGAGTCGATGAAATGCCCATGATTGCAATAAAACAACACACCCACAAATCTCTTGTGTCTTAATGCGCGAGGCACAGCACAAAGATCTATAAAATAGGCTAAGCATGCAGAACCCTAGCTCTATTGACCAACTCGAGTCAAATCCTCAAGCCACACAAGAAACATTAGATGAATTCGTTTATTGCTCTTGTCTGGGAATAACACCCCACCCAGCAACCACAGCGTATAACTGCAAGCAAAGTATACCATCGCATTGGGATCATTACCTATAGGCTTCTGTCAAAAACGCTGATGCAACCAATTCACTTTGATTGAACATTCTGATAGATCATCCTCTATGGGCATATTGCCCAATAGCTCCTGGCACTTTCTTGTTGTACTTGTGCTACGCTGAAAGCACATGGTCCCATGACTAGTTCCCCATTAATAGGGAGGCCAAGCTGAAGTGCTACATCTTCCAGTGTAACTGTACACTCCCCACATGGGAAATGAAACATGTCTATTTCAGGTCTCCAACGCTCGACCAGTGCACTCATGAGGTCAGAATTGATTATTGTATCACCAATCATAGAAGTGTGATATAAACCAGCATTCTTCAAATAGCCATATAATTCTTCTATTGGTTTCTCCACATTCATGTGTCGAGGCCGTAGTTTGGTCAACTGTTGTCCCTGTTAATAATAAACTAATGATAAATAACTGATAATAACAAATAAAAAAATTATTCAAAATTCTCTTTTTTATTAATAATAATAATAATAATAATAACATATGAATAATAAAGAAAATACTATATCACTACTTTTTCCCTCTTTTTTAATATAATAATACTAATAATAATAATAATAAAGTAGCATATATGTATATTTATCTTAGGTTATTATAATGATATATGTTTCGGTTTTTGAGTAACAAAAACGTATATGAAAAATGTTTTTTATACCAAATAAGAAAAGTGTATTTAATCAATAAAGAATCCACATATAAATTAAATTAATATTTATTAATTAAAAAATTACATAAAATATAAAAATAATTTAATATTTTATATATTATTTATAAACTTAACCAATAATACATAATAAAAATTTCTTTACCTTTTGTTACCAAAAAAATATATAATAAAAAAATCTATTAATATATCTAACACTAAACATCACAATAACTTCACCAATAGTAATAACACTTATGTTACTAATTTTGGTTGTAATAATAAGGTAATAAGAATAATTAAAATTTAAATTAAACAATTTCTATCTATTTCTAATTATGAGCATCATAATAGCATTAATAAAAATAATTTAAATAAAACATAAAAATAAATTAATATTTTATCTGTTATTTATAAACTTCACCAATAATACATAACAAAAATTTCTTCAGCTTGTGTTACCTAACAAATATATAATAAAAAGCAAATTTATTAGTAATTTCCATTCTATTATTATTAGAGAAATAAATATGGAAAAAAATGAGCCTCATAATAACTTCAACAATAATAGTAATGCTTTTGTTACTAATTTAAACTGTAACAATAAGGTAATAATAATAATTAAAAATTAAATTATACAATTTCTGTCTATTGCTAATACTAAACATCATAATAACATTAATAAAAAAAATTAACAGTAAAAAAGAAAAAAATAAATAAATTTTTACAATAACATTAAATAGAACAAGTAGAACATTTACCAATATGTATTCTATAAAAAAATCTTACAAGAAGAATGAGATAAAAAAAAATACGCACATTACTTCGAAAAATTGCCTTTGCAATGTGATCACTGTATTCCATTTCTCTAATATGATATGCTTTTATACTATTTATTTATGACTCAAAACACTCACTCACCAGAAGGAAGAAAAAAAACACTCACTCACCAGAAGGAAAAAAAAAAAACACTCACTCACCAATATTACACAAATTGGAACTTCACTGCACTCAACTCTCATGATGGAAGCTAAGTCTCATATACATATATAGTGCTAGAGTTCACTCACGGAGTGCTGCATGAGAGAGAGCTCACGGACGAAGAGTGCACGGTCTCTAAGCAGTCAACCTACAGGCTTGCCAGCATAGTGAAGTCGTCTGTCAGGTTGGAGACTTTGCTGCGATTACAGCTTTGCAGAGATTCCTGCTTTAATTTGATACGAGGTGACATAAATCGCCAATAATTGTAGCATTTTTTTATGTTAGCTACCATAATTTGGTGTATTGATCATAGAATCAATATATTGTGTAATATCAATTTTTATCCCAATATAGCAATACATTTCCTTGATACATATACTATTTTTCACTCTCTTCTTCAAATGACCATTAGTCTCCCTTATTCAGTGTAAACATTGAATCTAATGAAGGTTTCATAAAGAGTGGACAATGGCCTCATCAATTCAGAATGTTGAATTTGTAAATTTCAAGATGTAGTAATTCTTGAATTGAGGAAGTAAGAGAAGGACGTAAAAGGAAAGAATTGAAAGAAAAGGGAAACAAATAAATAAAAAATACAAAAAAATTGAAAGAAAAACATGGATAAATAAACAACAAAAAAATCTCAAATGAAAGTCCATGTTCTGTTAAAATCGGCATTCCCAGTTTCAACATATTTAGCTTGGAGATGCTAAAGTTGGAAATTGTTAGAATAACCCTTTTCACCCTTTTCTGTCACCAGAGGCCTAGGTTTGTCGCAGTGTCGTTGGAGCTCATGTGTTGGAGGCGTTGAGCTCATCCCTTTGCCACACGAAGACCATTGATAGAGAAGTGGATATAGATGGACAAAGGAAGAAGAATCAAGTGGCGTAGGTAAAGGAGTGAATTGTGATAGAGTCAGTTTGAGAGAATGGGTAACACTAGAGTTGTCAAAAATCAAAATGGAATGAATTGTCCTGATTAGTTACCTTGACAGGGTGTTTAGAAAGCTTTTAAGTAATAGAATTGAATTGAATTCCATTAAGAATTGAATTCAATTCTTATGTTTGGAATGAATTAATAAATAACAGAATTGAATTGACTTCCTTGATTTGGAATCTATCTAAAAATAAAGAGTAAACAACCAACTTAGCCCCTGACAATTTTATCATTGGACAAGTTGGTCCTCAACAAATGGAAAGTGTCAACCCAGTCCTCCACAATGTTAATTTTTGGACACCACCTAGTCCCTAGATGGAAACCGTGATGGTGGTGAAGAGGTGGCACTATAGTACGTCGTTTTAGTTATACCATTTGAAATCAACAACCCCTAAACCTCCAATTAATCAAAGAAAACCCAATTACAACACCAATTAGGAAAATAAAACCAAATTAGCACCCCCCCTCCCCCACAATTCACCCACTATGAACCCTAAATTGCATTCTCCCACGTAAGTTGTCACTTCACCTCTCAAGCTGTAACCCCTCACCTCACATTGTCATCATCATCAATTCACCTAAACCATTTGTGATGTGGTGGTCGCGTGAGTGAAGCACCACTAAAGAGTTGACTGTGTAACGTGGGTGAAGGTGATGGATTCAACAACACTATAAGTATGCCTTTCCCTCATTTCAAAATATTATTTCTTTGTGTTGTCCCAAGAACTGAGCTCTCTTGAAATGTAATCCATGAATATGGGTAGTATGCATAAAATATGGTCAAAATATTATCATTGTGTGTGTTGTGTCCATGTAAAATAGTCATGTGTGGTCCCTTTGTGAATAAAACAATTTGGGTGTGGTCCTTTGTGTACAAAAGAATGGTGGGGTCCTTCTTAAGTGCGTTTGCATTAAATATGAGTGGTTGATGAGTGTTTATGTTATCTGTAGATGACCCAGTATATTCGGCTTGTCTTTCACCATCGGGGTTGGTTTAAAAGAAGATCCGATAATTTGTTGGAGTATGTTGATGGGTTAGTTCATTATTTTCTTCAAATTGATATAGACCTAATGAATCTATTTGATATACAAAAATTGTTCAAAGATATAGGATATATTGACTATAAGTGTATTTGGTAGTTGAAACCTAGTAATGAAAACCTTGACATAGGTTTGAGGCCATTAAGAGGGGATGACTGACATTCTTGACATGTGTAAAGCTATCTTCAAAGCTAGGGAGGAAAAAGCCTACTTGTTCTTCGATCACCTAATTAATGAGCCAATTTTGGCTGATGAAGATAAGGATACTGAAGATGTGGTACTGGATAGGATTGTTGTAAGTAAGACAACTAAAGAAGTAGTTAAAAAAGTTGATGTGGTTAATCTCTCAGGGAAAGAACCTGCTGGCAGCAGTGAGGAGGGTCGTGATTACAGTAGTGATAACAATAGCGATGATAGTAGTGATGACTATGATGAAAGTGTAGAGGATGCACTTTATAAACCAGATCCTAGAGAAGCAGAATCAGAGTCAGATTCAGGTAAGGAAGTTGAGCTCAATGTTCAAAGGAAGAGGAAGGGGAAGGCTAAAGAGAAAGGGAATATTGCTGTAGTTTCTGATGGTGGTGAGAAGCAGACTAACAAAGTTAGAAAAACCAAGGGGAAACCAAAGAAGGTGCTGCGAATTGACGACCTAAGTGAGGATGATGAGTTAGTTGCTCAGAGTGATGTAGACTATTCATATTCTTCTAAAGATCCCCACTCCCCGCTACCCTCTGATGATGAGAGCAGCAAACTTGTATATCCTAGATTCAATGAGGATGCAGTGTATAAGCATGTTCAATTTCAAAAGGGGATGGAGTTTGTAAATCTTGAGCAGTTTAAGAATGTTATGAAAGATTACAACATCCACTTAGGTAGGTTGTTTAAATGGAAGAAGAATGATAGGCAAGGGTAGTATGTGATAGTCCTAGATGCAAGTGGCTAATATTTTGTGCATGGAATTCGAAATTAAGAAATTTTCAAGTGAAGATTTATATAGAGAAGCAAACCTGTTGCAGGGCTTTTTAGGATAGGAAGGCTGATAGAAATTGGGTGATAAAGAAACTTGTAAAGAGGCTTAGGACACATCCTAGGTTGAGGCATGTAGAGGCCTTTGACTACATGAAGGAGGACTAATGTTCACTGCGATGAAAAGAAAATATATAGGGAACTTAAAAAGGCAAGAGAATTAGTTGAAGGGAATGAGAAAGAGCAATATGGTAGGCAATAGGACTATTTGCATGAGCTGATTAGAAGTAATCCTAGTAGCACTACCAAGATGGAAGTTATTGCACATCCTGAAGCACCACTCAATTCCAAGGGATGTATATCTGCTTAGAAGCATGCAAACAAGGCTTTAAAGTTGGTTATAGGCCATTCATTGGTCTGGATGGGTGCTTTTTGAAAGAATATTATGGAGGTTAACTGCTATCTGCAATTGGACAACATGCCAATAATCACTTTTATGTGATTGCATATACAGTGGTTAATAGTGAAACAAAGGACAATTGGAGGTGGTTCTTAACTCTTCTCCATCAAGACTTAGGAGACTATCAAAGGAATGGGTGGAACTTTATCTCTGATAAACAAAAGGTGTGCTACTTACTGCTTTATGTGAATTCATATGTTATTCCTGTTTTAACTAGATAATTAGACAGAATGGTCCCTTACAATTTAAAACTAACTCACATTGGTCCCTGATAATGTAAAATTAACTCACATAAGTTCTTGTCATTATTTAACTAACTTACTTACTTTTGTACTTTATACAGCAGGGTTTGCTCCCAGCCTTGTAAGAGATCATGCAAGGGGTGGTTCACAGGAATTGTGTCATGCATATATGGAAGAACTTCATCAACAGATGGAAAAATAAAGAGACAAGGGGGATTGTATAGGAATGTACAAAGTCCTTGACTGAACTCGAGTTCAAGGCAAGCATGGAGAAGCTGAAGAGGTTGAATGTCAAAGCTTGGGAGTATTTGGAGAAGCTTGATCCTAGAGCACGGGTGAAAGCCTACTATAGTCCTTCGCCAAAGGTTGATAGCATCACCAACAACAATTTTAAGGTCTGGAATGCAAAGATTCTCAAGTATAGGAACAAGCGCATATTGACCATGTGTGAGGAGTTAAGGTGCTATATAATGAGAAAACATGTTGGACACAAGAAAGCATTAGAGAATTACACTAGGAAGATCGCTCTTGTACAGATGCAAAGATTGGAGAGGTTGAAGGAACACAGCAACAAATGGACACCTCAATGGTCAGGGGACAAGCATGGAACAATTTATGAAGTATCTAGACATAGGAACAAAGTGAAGGTGGATTTGTCCCTAAAATATTGTTCCTACAACTTCTGGCAGCTTACAAGACTACCTTGTCAACATGCCATTTCTGCATTGGCTCACAAAAACTAACCTGTTGAAGACCTTGTCCACCCCTTGCTTACTATAGATGCCTTTAAGGCAACTTATGACCATAGCATACAACCAGTGAATGGTCAACAATATTGGATACAAATTGGGCACCTTCATCCAATTCCACCAAAAATCAAGAGACCAATTGGCCATCCAAAAAAGCATAGGAAGAAGGATACTACAGAAGAAGTCCCTACTGAGAGCCACAAGTTGAAGAGGACATATGAGGTGACATGCTGGAAGTGTGGACAAACTAGACATTACCCCAAGACATGAAAGGGACCACCATTTCCTAATGCAAAGCTAAGATAGCCCAAGAGGAAGAACAAAGATCAAGATCAAGATGAAATTTCCCAAACATAGTCATATCCCTAGCCAGAGATTGATTCTCAGGTACAATTTATAGTGTTTGCTTATTTATTAATAGATTGTCTGGTTATTGTATTTTCTTTTTTACTAATTTTGAGAACATGGGGCAGCAAAGTGATGAAGCCTTACCTACTGGAGCCCCACCAAGCAAAGCACAAGCTACAGAAGTGCCACAACTTACAACTCTAGCCCTATCTGCTAGTTGACCAACTAGGCCCACAAAAAAAGAAAATAGACGACACAAATGAGGTCTAGGTTTGTCATATGCTCCTTATTTGTAATGGTTTTCCTTACTTGTCTTTGTAACTAACATTTTTGGCACATTTTGTCTTTTACACTCAGTCTGCAGTAGTAAGTCCACCCTCTGCAGCCCAAATGTTTGATTTAGGCCCTATTTCATAGCATGATGACTATGTGAGCCAGTTTTTGTAAATGCTTTAGTTATTTGTTTTGTTTACATTCACATTGTTAATAGTATATAGCCCAAATGTGTGATATTTTCACTACAAGAAAAAAGCTCAAAGGCAACGTTTCAAAAACGTTGCCTAAACCCAGAAAAAACGTTGCCTTTTCTCAACAGCAACACTTTTCGAGCAAAGGCAACGTTTTTCGGGGGGTTGCTTATACTGGTGTTACCTTTTCTCTAAGGCAACGATTCACATAGCAAAGGCAACAGTCCCTGGAAAAAAGCGTTGCCTTTGTTGAATCAAAGGCAACACTTTTGTTGCCAATCAAAGGCAACGGTTTTTGCACCTTAAATGTGTTGCATTTTATTCCAACTTAAGGCAACACTCTCTACTTAAAGGCAACGGTTTAGCTCGTTGCTTTTTCTTATTGTTTAGGCAACTTTTATAAAGCGTTGCCTTTTCTAGTATTTTAGGCAACTAATTAAAAATGTTGCCTTTTCTAATACTAGGCAAGCCGATAAACTCTCTACCAAATCAAATGAGGCTCAAACAAAGCAACTCCAGCAGTTTCTAATATATTTCCAAGCATACAGGCATAGCTAGGAAATTCATTTGATACATCCGTAGGTAGCAAATTGATTAAATTTTGGCCAAATGTTGCCATATGATGTATGTAATGTTGGCTCATGCTCTATGTGGCAAAAACCTGAGTGCAAAAACATAATCAAACAATTTACCAGATTTGACAAACTAACAGAAAAGAAGTTGATCGGGGAAACTAACAAGCACACAAAGGTTCCTCCGGCAAGACAGGAGATATCAAAAGAAGAAGCTAATAACTAGTGGAAAGGACAACAAAAAGAGTAAGTGGAGGCCATTTTGAACATCTAAAATAGAGAAAATAGTCTTTTTCACATTATCCAGCTGCTAATGAGTGTAGCATTGCACTTCTTTCTTTCTCCATCTAGTTGTTTATTGGGTGGTATAGTGGTATCAGTTTATTCATTAAAGTATCATGCAATTGCGCAAATAGAGATAAGAAGGTATGAATTTATGCAATAAATTATTCTAGTCGTCTATTTCAACCAAGTCCTAGAAAGAATTTTAAAGGAGCGTAAAAGTCAAAGAGATTGCAGAAGAATTACCTGAAGAATTTTTTTTTCCATTGGTTTCTCATTAACTTTATTACCCATGGTTTCTATGTTAATTTCTAGATTCTATAAATTGTATCAACACCTCGCCTGTTTTCATTAATTTCTACTTAACATTGATGAAACAGATAGGCATCCTTGATGACTAATATATCTCTTAAAATTCTAACCATCACAAAGATGAGGAACCCCAACAAATAGAATTAGTACAACATATACACGTCTTAAGTTTGGGAAAATATGCCACAAGAAAGGAATTGTAATGATCTGTTATGCAAAGCTATATCTTGTATTAGTAGTATCTAAACAAATGCATGGCTTCTGACCAATGTGACATATTACAACCATAAGCACACACTCCAATGACGATCCCTTTTCGATGGAAAAATAATTTTCTGCATTATCCTACAGCAGATCATTTAGGTAGTTTAAGCCTTTGTATAATGAATTATATAATCGATTAAAAGAACATGATTTAAAACAACATCATAGCTTCACACCTATTGGGTTCAAACTTCACACCTCAAACACCATAGCTTGGGGGTGGCTAGGAGTGATGCCACCTGTATATAAAGAAATTGACCTACTATTCTTTTACTAAATAGGTTATATATATAAAAGAATGATACAGACTCAGAAGTCAACCAACCATTTCAATTATATTTTGAATGGAATTTTCTTCAAACTCATGAATGGCTTTTGGATATAATTAATAAATATGGGTTAAGGCAGTCATTAACAAGTTCTAATTTACAATATACCATGAGTTCCAGGCTATTGTAAGGTACATATTCACCCTTCAATCCAATAAGAGGAACAAATTTGATCTGTACTGAATTGTATCCCATACCAAAAAAATGCATGATAGGAAATGAAAAAAATAAAACACATACAAAATAAAGGAATAAGGGCGGAAAATCTATTGCTGATATAGCAAAGAAATATGGACAACTTTGCTGCACATTTTAGCCACTTTGGCAGGGTGTTTTCTTTTCTTTTTTGTTCCTTTCATGAGGACGTCCTTTCCCAACTTTATTCTCTTTCAAAGAATATTTTCGTCTTTTACCAAAAAGAAAAGAGAGAGAGAAAGAGAGAGAGCTTATTGCCAAAAAAATTCAAAGAAAAAAACTTTGAAGCATCCATCTTGATGACACTCATCTCAAGATAAATATACTTTATCATATGATTCATATCACAACTCTACAAAACAAGGAGTTTTTCACCCAAAAAAAGAAGAGAGAGAGAGAGAATGAATTAAGAGCAATACATATTCATTATTTCCCTGGTTCACTTCCATATTTCTTAAACACCAGATGATCTAACAAATTATAAAATAATTGAACTTTGAAAGATGTTACCTTTCCCATAAGAATGATCTCTTTGAGTAGGCCAAATGCATTGTTTTGAAAGAGATATCCTACTATCTTGCGGCTCCATGGCCATTTGGGATCTATTAACAATACTAAAGCTTCCAACAAAGGCACAACTGACATGTTCAATTCTTTAGGACTCAATAAAAGTTGATCCTTCAATTGATTTCTGTCGAGTAAAATACTACATAAGCAAGTTATTACAAAAACCCATAAAAAAACTAAGAAGAAAGAGTACAAGGGACCTTTAAATTGTTAATTAAAATTATCAAAATCAAAACCCATGAAAGGATATGCATGAAAAATATCCATGAGGGTCATAAACTATTTTCCCAAAAAAGACATTAAGTGCATGCATATTAGTGATATCATCGATAGACCTACAGACAAGCACAGGAGGGATAAGCAGTATTTATCTAAGGACTATCTATCACTGTAAACATACTAGTTTTGTGATTCATATATTTCTAATCATTACGAACAGAAGTACAAGAAATGGAACAATTCTAAACCAAACTTCTACTCCCAATCTGATTATCCAACATGGGTGATAGATAATCTCTGGATAAATAGTGATGATAGATAGTTCCTAGATTAAAAATAATTATTAATTTGCATTTTGTTTACAAATATGATAAACAAGCAGTAAAAAATATAATAAGATAAAATAACAAATCACTCCCACTTCTCAAATTTGTTGTAAACTATAAGAAACATGAATCAACATAAAATAGAAGAACAACAATGCTTTAAGGGATAAACATGCTTCCTTTGTTAAATTTAATCAAGCCGTAGTTAGCACTTAGCATCACAACACTTGCTAACAAAACCATGATAATCAAATGTTTAGAGTAAGATATGAATAAATTAGATCTCATTTCATGATCATGTACTATATATAAGAAAAGAAATAAATGAACAGTAACAAGTGGTTAGAGATCAAACAAGCCACAAGCCCAGAAAAATGATGGATTTAAAATAAGGCCACCAAACCAACCTATTCTGATGTAGAGCATGAATACAAGCATATACAAGTTGCTTCACTAGGTAGTTCACCAAACCATAAGCAGATGAGTAATCCACACCTGCTAAAAGTCTTGAAACATCCCTTGTTGCAAAGATTTTAGTTCAACGGATTAAGTTTAATGCACAAAAACAACAACTTAGATGGGGAAATAAGAAAATAAAAGGAATGCAAAGAAGTATATACATTATTTTAAATTGTTTTTCTTGTAGTAAGCACGGGAGGTAACAAATACTTAGCTTCAGGTAGCATGCAGCTCTAACAACTTCTGTCTTTGTGTCCTTAGAGAGATGATAATGAGACACATCTAAAATTCATACTATTCCAAATAACCATGATGAGGATTGCAAAATACTTTTACAAAAATAGCTGGATAGGACTAAATCCTTGATTGTAGCCAGATCACTAATTGTTTCAAACATAACTTTTGGTTTGCAAATAAAAGAAGAGTTGATAAAGAAAAGGGAGTGTAAAGATAATGGGGACAAACAGAAAAAATTACATGCAAAACTATATTCTTTAGCATCTTCAGTAAAAGTCCTTAATAGCAATATTTAAAAATTTCTTACTATCTATAGATTTTTCAAGAATGGAAAGTTCAATTTATGGGGCGACTTATAAGTGCAGCAAGAGGTATAATTTCAATTCTGCAAGTTTCACCGCCATCTTTTTTTCTATGATTCAGTAAGAGGGAAATGGATAACTACATGCTCATCCTGAATGTCGCATGAAGGTAAGACGTAAAAATTAACTAGACACAAAATAGGAACCATTTAAGTTGGCTGGTTATATTACGAATCTCTTTGTTGGTGGATGAAAGGATTAAATGTAAAACAAACATAGGTTCCACTTTACAATTTTTTTATAAACACCTAAAAATCCAAGTACAGTAGAAAATGAACTGTGAAAAAATGGCAAGTAGAAGGTTAATTAACAATTACCATCTTCTTGAACAAACCGCTGAAGCAACCAGCATATTTGCACAAGAACTAAAAAATCATCTTCATATTTTCTGCCTTAAAGAAATAAAGGAACTGTCAGAGGAAATTAGAGTCCAGACCAAAAGAATTCCTGAATGCACACAATATGAATAAATTTCAGCTACAATGGTACAATGTTTAAGTAAGATCACACCAAAAAAAAAATGCATAACTAAGGTCAGAGTAAAAGAAACTGAACAGTATTCATGCTATAACAATGATATCAATCCAATTTCACCTGTCTATATGCTATAACAATGAATACTTACTTATCCTTGTATAGACTAAAGAAGCCATGGGCATGAACGAGGTCATATGTCCTAGTGTATGTGGAGCAGAACGGCGGCGTGGCTGAGGCGCAGGCGATGGTCTCGTTGTGAGAGGTTGTTGACGCAAATAAGGCAACAACGGTGACTGGTCTCATCGTGATGGCGACAGAAATGAGGCGGCAATTCTGTCTGCGCGAGTGAATGGTGGAACAACGAGGGAAGGGTTGGTTCATGTTTGAGGAAATGAAGATGGGGTTCTGTCTGTGGCAGCAGGAAAGAGAGAGATCGTGAGCGTGAGCTAAAGGTGGGTTTCAGACCGTTTGCGCTAGAGAAAGTGCAAGGGCTGGGCTGGGTTTCCGTCAATTTGCATGAGAGAACGTGAGCTGGGGCCAGGCTAGGGTGGGTTTCTATCAATCTGCACGAGAAAATGCTGGGGTTGGAGTGGGGTAGGAGTGATAATCTAGGGATTTGATGGAAGTAGATGTGTAAAATTAGTTTATCATTTGTTTTTGATAAAGTTCATAAATTTTTAGTGGAAAAGGAAATTTTAGTGGGAAAACACAAATTTAGAGTGGCATCAATTAGTTTAGACAACGGTTTAATGGTGGTGCCTGTTATAAATTAAAAGGCAACGGTTACAAAATGTTAACAATTGATTAAAAATCGTTACCTATTTGTACAACATATGGCAACGATTTCAACTTGTTTTTTTTTATTTTAAGACAACGTTTTCTAAGCGTTGCTTTAAAACTCGTTGCCAAAGCTCAGTGTGCATAAAAGTGTTGCCTGTAATAACTAAAGGCAACAGTTTTGAAGCGTTGCCTTCAAAAAGTGTTGCCTTAGCCCTAAAATGTTGTAGTGTTTCAATCTTTTTCTTTCAAGTCCTTCCCTCTGCAATTAGGCCACCCCCAATAAAGCCCAAGATGCAACCCCAACAAAGCCACAATCATCCAGTTACACAATGTTTTGGCCCACCACCAGGCTTTAGGTCCCCACTTGTTAGGCCCCCCTTGCTAGGCCTCCACTTAATCGACCAACTGACAACTTAAGTGGAGGAGGAGCCTCTACAGAAGCTGCTACTACAACAGACCTAGGGACAAGCACAGGGAACATGAAGTTCATTCCAACTCTGGGGCCTAACATACCCTATGGAAGCAAGAAATGAGCTTTGGGAGATGTGCTTTTTGCGCTTAGGATTTTCTTTTGTAACCACTTGGTTGACATATGAACTTGGATGTAACTTTGGTTGGTCATCAAAACTGTGGTTGTAAGTATTGGGTATCCAACCAGTTGATTTGCTTTTGTAACCACTTGAGTTAGTTTTAAATTAAGTTGGATGCAAGTTTGGTTAGTTAGTTTTAAATTAACTTAGATGTAAGTTTGGTTAGTTATCAAAACTTTGGTTGTAGATATTGGGTATCTAACTAGTTGATTTGCTTTTGTAACCACTTGGTTTACATATGAAGTTGGATATAACTTTGGTTAGTCATCAAAACTATGGTTGTAAGTAATAGGTATCCAACCAATTGATTTGCTTTTGTAACCACTTGGTTGACATATGAACGTGGATGTAACTTTGGTTAGTCATTAAAACTATGGTTGTAAGTACTGGTTGTAAGTATAATATTAGTTCTGTATGACATTATGTATTTTGACTTGATCAATAGAAAAGTCTGACTATGAATAAGAATCAATATCTCCTTGTGGTATTGTTGTATCATTTTTTCAATTAACAATTTTTAGATATGCAATATTCTATTAGCAACATAGTAATTTTAATCAGGAAATACATGTTGTTCTTTTCCATATAACTTGTAAATCCAAAATTACAATGGTAGTGACTTCCAGGAACAACTACATTGATAATTGCAATCATTACATCCAAAACAACCCTAACTCCTAACATCTAATCATTCCATATTCTGGTCACTAATTTGTTACTTCAATGTGTACAAATATCTCATTATTCCAACTGAGCTAACCATATACAAACCTGAACTAATCATTAGAACCCTAAACAACTTATCTAGCCTAGCAAATTCCCAATTCATCTTCTTCTCTAGCTCATTGAACTTGTCCTTTTCAAATTCATCCAGCCAAACAAAGAAGCTACAATACAGATGATTCTCCTGCACAACTTCCAGTTCATCATAAAAAATGTAAGATGAAAGAAATGGAAAATTGTAAGAAAACTAATCTTAACTCTATAATATGGGCACCCAAGAAATGGTCTGTTTGGATTCCTTTGAGTCGTTGGAATATAGACAACGACATTCCTTACACATTGACATGTCACACTAAAGAATCTTCTTTGAGAAATACTACCACTTGAAGCATTGTCACTCCAACTACCATCTCCAACCCATGCTCTTCGATTGACAATGTGTGACCTACTAGCACTCATTTTTCCCAATCACTATGAAGAAGGAATTTTCAAGTTGGGTTTGTAGGTTTCCAAAATGAGGATAAAGGACACAGAGAAGAAGATGAAGACGATAGACAGTTTGGGGCTTTGGGGTTTCAGAAATTAAGAAAAGAGGGAATGGAGAAAGCAAAACGATGTCGTCCATGTTAATGGGTTGGTTCAGAATACCATCTCATCACCACCATCACAGTTCCCATCTAGGGACTAGGTGGTGTCTGAAAATTGACATTGTGGGGGACTAGGTTGACACTTTCCGTTTGTTGAGGACCAACTCATCTGACGATAAAATTGTCAGGGACCAAGTTGGGGGTTTACTCAAAAATAAATTGATTTGTTTATTTTTTGCATTTTGTCCTTTATCGATAAAATTTAATATTTTTCTAACAACTGCAATTTTTCATTAGAATACTTTGGTTGCAAAATAAAAGCACACAGACTGTAGTTACACAGACTACAGGCTTGGCACAAAATAAAAGCACATGGACTGTAGTTACATGCTTGTTCTTGTTTTGATGCTTCACATTGGCTGCTACCTGCAAAAGGAGGAAACTTATATAGAAAAGTAAGGGTAAGTTGGTAACTTCAATTTTCCAGATCAATTCCTTCAACAAATCAGACCACTTTAGGTTCGATTTATTTTTGGCCCAAATGGTGGAATTGAATTCTTGTAAGACTTTGATTCTTGACTCAAATTGTGTTCCAAAGCAAGAAATTGAATTACAATTCTTGAAGGAATTTATTTCTCAGGTATTCCAAATAGCCTGTGGCAAAAATCCGTTAAAAATCATGCGCATAGACTATCCGATGAAAATAAAATGGATTGAAACAGCTAGGCTAGTCCATTTTAAGATGGATTAGCAGGTCAGTCTGTCAAAAAATAAAAAATAAAAAAATACTTTTTAATATTTGATGAATTTTTTTAAAAAAAAGTTTTTAAATTTTATTTATTTATATATATCCAATTTTTCAAGGTTTGTAATAACTATATACCAACTTTAACTAAAAAAATGTTATTGTTAATAGTGTGAGTTATTACACTATTTTATTTTTAAGTTTTAACTTTGAATAAATAGTATCAACCATACAGTGTTACAGTATTGATGAGGATATATATTTTTTTTTTAGGTTACATATGTCTTACTTTTTTTACCAATAAAATATGAAATTTTTTCTTAAAAGAAAAAAATATTTGGCCTGCAACCCAAGCCTTCCCCAACTCGTCAAAGCAAGACGAAAATTTTTGATAGACTCAAAATTCTAACCCAGTTCACTAAAAATGACTATTTGATGGAGCAATCGGACAAGCTCCACCCGTTGTGACATCTGTAGGTAAGACTTTTGAGTGTTTTAGAGAAGAGAATGAGTCTCCGAACATGTTTGAGTCTTCAAAAGAGAGGGCGGAAGTCTGCGATGAATCATTTTTCTTTTTTTCCATGGTGTACCCTATTTTTCCTTCCCATATTATTTTTGTCTTTTAGTGATATGTTATATAGAGTTATATTATTTATACTCTTGGGATGTAAACACTGTATCGACTCACACTTTATTTGTTATTAGATTGGGATTGGATCCCATTTAAGTAGGGTCTACACCTCATTTAATGGTGAATGGTGGTGAGTCGATACGGTGTCCCATGATCTATGAATTCAATTAATTTTTTTTTTTGAATAATATTTTATGTATAATAAAATTATATAACAAATACACATGATATACTTTATCACCATTGGATGTGAAATGTGGTCTCCACTCATCTCACTTACTTATCACATCAAATAATAATAAAGTAAAAGATGTGTATTTATTGTGTAACTTTGTTTCACAGTAAACATTCTTCTTCTCTTTTATTTATGATGTAATTTTATTGTGACATTTTATTGTTTTCGTAACGCTTCTCGTCTCAAAATGAACTTGAGCCCTCGTGGTAGTCGTGGGGTAATAAAAAATTCAAAACAAAATATTTAATTCCAAACTTCCTATAAATGAGTTCTTTCTCAATTGTTTTATTCGGCAAATTGTTCTGAAGTGTCTATGGCTGCTCTTCTTAACTTCTACTTTCTTGTCTATCTAACCCTCATTTCTAGCTACTTCACCACCACCCATGGAGTGTTCTCAGAACAATCCCACATTGTTTTACCCTCAGATAACCATCGCACTGAGAAATTAACCCGGCTCCATTTCTATTACCATGACATGAGAAATGACAATAACCCAACGGTGGTGCAAATTATTGACACCCCCGAAAATGTTCCCAATGGTTTTGGCTCCACTTTTGTCATGGATGACGTCATGACTGAAGGACCAGAGCTGAGTTCAAACCATGTTGGAAGAGCTCAGGGCCTGTTTGCTCTGGCTTCTCTGCACGATCTTGGGATGGCCATGTTGACAAATTTTGCCTTCTCAGAGGGCATCTATGCAGGGAGCACCCTTAGCATGCTAGGGAGGAATGCTATTGCTGAGCAAAGCAGAGAAATGCCAATAGTTGGTGGCACTGGTGCCTTCAGGTTTGCGAGGGGATTTGCCATAGCAAGTAGTGTAATGTCCATTTCTACCCCTGAACATTTTGTTGTGGAGTACAATATTACAGTGTATCATCCCTGAGCAAGACAGAGTGTGTAAGTATGTATATGACTATTTGTCAGAGGCGGTAGTAGTGCACTAGTCAATAAGTGGCCAGAGCTTGGCTAAATGCATAAGATGGACTGCTTGTGCAGCGTTCAGTGGTTTCTTAGTTGCATGTATTTTTCATCAATTTTTATAGAATTTATTTAAATAAGTGATGGTATCGATAGACTTCAGGAAACAGAGGTTTGGATCAAGTCTGTATTATGTTTTAAGGCGAGTTCTGTGGCGAGGAGAATGGAATTTGGGTCCAGGTGCTGGATATTATTATAATAAGATTAAAATGTTAAATTATTCGTTATCCTTTTTTTTTTTCTTATTTCAATCTTGCACTGTTTTTCCAACTACTTGTAGACTCCCTCTTGCAACCCTCTCTTCTAGAAATGGTGATGATTGATGATTGTTGCCCATACATACTTCTGAGAATGTCATGATGTTTTTCATTTCTACAGCTATCAAACTTTGTTTTCTCAATGTATCATTGTGACCATAAGCCAGGGAAAAAAATGCAAGGGAGAAGCATCTATTAGTAGATCTAACTTCCATCAAAGTTCAACACCGTCCCTGCATAAATCCCTGATAGTGTTGAATTATAATTTCTAAAATTAATAATAATTCCAAAAGAAAGTATTCCATTGTTAACTGTTAATTAGATCCACTCATCATCTTCTATAAATACTCATAGTACACGGATCTGGATCTAACGACTTGGCAACGGTGGCAGTACACGGATTTTAATTTGGTCTCATCCACTTCCACCATGTCGAGGCACACTGCCAGCGGCGACAACAACAGTTTCGCACCCTCCGTCGTGGCCGTGCTGCCAATTCAGAATAGGATCCACCACGTTAGCAAGTGAAGGAATAGAGGCGAGAGCAGCTTGTGCTTCGTCAACAATGACCGCATTTGTAATATCCTAAATATAAAATTTGATGGTATATAATTTATTATTACTATTATTATTATTATTATTATATTATAAAGAAAAGGAACGAGCACTCAGGCTCTCTTTATGATTTCGATTTTCAATTTATATATATGTATAAAAGGTTACAGAGAGCCATATGCTCAGGCTCGTATACAAATCCTCCTTCCTAAACGCATACAAATCCTCCTTCCTAAACGCGTACGCAAAGTCACTGTGCAGCATGCACGGGACGCCAAATTTGCCGGTTTTCAGCCATATATTTACCTTCTAGTATATATTTGGCACATTCTAATACTCTCAAATATTTTTCTAGGAACCATAGCCGCCAAGGAATTTTCCCTAGAGAGAAAAACGTGGTTTCTCTCTATTTTCTCCGACCAATCTCTTCTGGTAAGTGATCTTCATAGAATTTTATCAATTCCTTCTCTTTTTTATCTAGTCTGTGAGTTTGGGTATTGTTAGACATGATTTTCTCTCACCATTCTTCCTCCCTATCATCCCAAACTCAGTTTGGGCAAATAAATTAAATCATTTATGTCTTCATTGTATTGTTTGGCAGGTACCGGTGTCATTCCTGCTCCCCAAGGTTAAGTTGTCAGTGAAAGCACATTCCCGGCTACCAACGGTGAGTGGATTTAAGCTCATGACCACACTTTTGGTCATTATTATTATTTTTCTAATATTATATAAATTGTTTATGAAATTTTAGAATGATTTATGCCCAGAAATTATGCTTTTATGAATTATATAAATTATTTATGGAACTGTAGAATGATTTATGCCCAGAAATTATGCTTTTATAAATTATATAAACTTTAGAAGATTATTATTTTGTATTTATCGTGAAAGATTATGATTTTAGAAAGCTCATGGGACCATACTTATTGTATGTATGATTTAGATTTGTTTTATCAGTCAGGAATTTTCATGAACCCCAGTATTGTATGAACAATGAATTTTGTTGCTATTATTTTTAGCCAATAATTAGTGAGAAATAGAACAGCGAGTTAACAACTACAGGATTGATCGTTAACCTTGATACCAAGTGGTCCATTAAAGGACTAGCTCATTCACAGTAAGGAACCTATTGAGGTGTCCATTTATGGGACCTAGTTAGGTGCCCATCAGATTAGCCATTGGCTTAGATTTAGCTATCAAGCTTAGATTATTTACATGTAGAATATCTCTTGTTTCTCTACTAGTTGTTGCCATGGATTAGTCAAATTATTGTTTTCATTATTGTGATACGTAATTATATATATATAATGCTTTATACAATTGCATGTATATATTATGTATTTTTATTGTTGTCCCATGTGGGTTATGAGTGGAGGCTCACTTACTGAGTTTTGATGAACTCACCTCTCTCTTCTCCCCTACAAATACAGGTACAGGTTCAGTTGCACCACAAGATCCTTCCCAGTAGTGCTGCAACTTCTTTTGGTGAGCTTCACTTTAGAGTGGAGTTTATTATAGGCTATGTTAGTTTAGTAGTGCTTCAGTAGTTGTGTAAGCAGGATCCCGGACATACATAATATGATTTTACTTATTTTATAGATATAAGCTATTTTATTAATTATGTTTGGTTTCGGCCCAGATTATAGATTTTATGCAGTTATTTTTATTCCAGATTTATGTTTGGAGATATTATCATATTTATGGAATTTAGTTAAACTGGAAATATTATAAATATATTTGATTTATTTATGCATATTAGTCAATTACATTACCAGAGGCTTCCGTGGGGACTCAATCCCTCACGTGCTGATTACATTCCCTAGGCGGGGCGTGACAAAGTGGTATCAGAGCAATAGGTTTCCTTACATATTATTGGAGCAAGTGTCCACAAATAACATGACATCTATGTAAATGGAAGCGTGCCCATTTGCATTGATGTAGTGCTATTTGAGACCTTTAGGAAATAGTCTGTCATGTCTAGGTTCGGTAAGGTTTTGTCTTTTCTTGGCACTCATAATCTTGTTATATGTCCTCCCTTACATAGTTGTGACCATCCCACCTGTACACCCTTCCCGCCTTTGTTGTCGTCGTAGGAGCGACGCATCCAGTGACAGTGCTCGCCTTAGAGCTTTTGAGCAGATGGTAGAAAATTTGATAGATGTGATGACTAGTCCATCGATGACTCAGCCTTGGAACGTTTCAAGAGGATGGAAATGCCTACTTTCAATGGGCATTTGACGACTGAGGACCCCCAATAATTCCTCAGGCAGGTGGAGAAGATAGTTGTTGTCATTCATTGTTCTTCAGAGAGAGCGGTGAAGTTGGCTGGCTTCCAATTGGGAGGCCAAGCAGAGTTATGGTATCAAGAATTCCGACAGAGGCATGAGACCTATAGCTCTCCTTCTTGGGAACAGTTCAAGGAAGCCTTCATGCGAAGATTCATATCAGAGAGCCAATAGGCACAGATGATTGAAGAATTTTTGAAGCTTCGTCTAACTCCAAGCATGACAGTTACATAGTATGATGAGTGTTTCACTTATCTGGCACGGGCAGCCTCCAGCATAATACCGACAGAGACAGCTAGGGTGAGACGTTTTGTTCAGGGTTTGCCTAGAGATATGTTCCTCAGTTTGCAGCCCCACGGACCATGGACTATGCTCGAGTGGTAGACACAGCGATTGGTCTTGAGAGTGGTTTAGCAGAGCACAGGGCGATGTCAGAGGCTAACAAGAAGACCAGAGTTCATGGCTCTTTCTCATGCGGAGCAAGTTTGAGCAAGGGTCACCATCAGCAGGGTCAGCAGTGGGGTCAGTCAGGAAGGGTAACCCTCTCAAAGCCCATCCTGACACGCCCAGCTGCATTACAAACTCAGAGCAAAAAGGGCGGTCAGTACAGTGGACAGGGTTCATGGCATTCATATCCAGTGTGCTCGACTTGTGAGAAAAGACATCAGGGTCAGTGTTTATTTGGTTCCTCAGTATGTTATGGGTGTGGCCAGCCAGGCCACAAGCGCAGAGAGTGCCCGATGTTTTAGGGAGCTTCTAGTCAGGGGTCAGGTAATTCCTCCATGTCAGTTCAGTCTCTCCAATCGACAGCCCAAGTCGACATCCCAAATACAAAATTCGGTGGTATATAATTTATTATTACTATTGGTATTATTATTATTATTATAATTATAATTATTATAAAGAAAAGGAACGAGCGCTCAGGCTCTCTTTACGATTTCGATTCTCAATTTATATATATAAGGTAACAGAAAGCCATACGCTTAGGCTCGTATACAAATCCTCCTTGCTGAATGCATACGCAAAGTCACTGTGCTGCGTGCAAGGGACATCAAATGTGTCCAGTTTTCAGCCATATATTTACCTCTTAGTATATATTTGGCACATCCTAATACTCCCACATATTTTTCTAAGAACCCTTGCCGCCAAGGAATTTTCCCTAAAGAGAAAAACGTGGTTTCTCTCTATTTTCTGTGACCAATCTCTTCTGGTAAGTGATCTTCATGGCAGTTAGCCAATTCCCTCTCTCTTTTATCTAGTCTGTGAGTTTGGGTATTGTTAGGCATGGTTTTCTCTCACCATTCTTCCTCCCTATCATCCTAAACTTAGTTTGGGCAAATAAATTAAATTGTTTATGTCTTCATTGTATTGTTTGATAGTTACCGGTGTCATTCCAGCTCCCCAAGGTCAAGTTGTCAATGAAAGCACACTCTCGGCTACCAACGATGAATGGATTTAAGCTCATGGTTATACTTTTGGTCATTATTATTATTTTTCTAATACTATATAAATTATTTATAGAATGTGAGAATAATTTATTCCCAGAAATTATGCTTTTATGAATTATATAAATTATTTATGGAACTGTAGAATGATTTATGCATAGAAATTATGCTTTTATGAATTATAGAAAATTTAGAAGATTATTATTTTGTATTTATCATGAAAGATTATTATTTTAGAAAGCTCATAGGACCATACTTAATGTACGTATGATTTAGATTTGTTTTATTAGTCAGGAAATTTCATGAACCTCAGTATTGTATGAACATTGAATTTTGTTGCTATTATTTTTAGCCAATAATTAGTGAGAAACAAAACAGCGAGTTAACGGCTGCATGATTGATTGTTAACCTTGGTACCAAGTGGTCCGTTAGAGGACTAGCTCATTCAAAATAAGGAACCTAGTGAGGTGTTCATTTATGGGACCTAGTTAGGTGCCCATCAGATTAGCCATTGGCTCAGATTTAGCTATCAAGCTTAGATTATTTACATGTAGAATATCTCCTATTTCTCTACTAGTTGTTGCCATGGAGTAGTCAAATTATTGTTTTCATTATTGTGATATGTAATTATATATATAAAATGCTTTACAAAGTTGCATGTATATATTATGTATTTTTGTTGTTGTCCTATATAGGTTGTGAGTGGAGGCTCACTTACTGAGTTTTGATGAACTCATCCCTCTCTTTTCCTTCCCTACAGATACAGGTACAAGTTTAGTTGCACCACATGATCCTCACCAGTAGTGCTGTAACTTCTTTTGGTGAGCTTTACTTTGGAGTGGAGTTTATTATAGGCTATGTTAGTTTAGTAGTGCTTCAGTAGTTGTGTAGGCAGGATCCTGGATATGCATAATATGATTTTACTTATTTTATAGATATGAGCTATTTTATTAATTATGTTTGGTTTCGGCCTAGATTATAGATTTTATGCAGTTTTTTTTATTCAGGATTTATGTTTGGAGATAATATCAGATTTATGGAATTTAGTTAAACTGGAAATATTATAAATATATTTGATTTATTTATACATATTAGTTAGCTACGTTACCAGGCGCTTCCGTGGGGACTCAATCCCTCACGTGCCGGTCACGTTCCCTAGGCGGGTCGTGACAATGTTGATCTGGAAGGGTCAGCCAGAGAAACTGTCCTCCATCATGGTTGCCGGCATGGGCATGGTGGCTTTTCTCGTCAATCATTTCAATGACTTCACTTCACCACTTACAGCCATGGTCGTGAAGGTGAAAAATAGTGTGATACCTTGAGTACATGTGTCCATAGACAAATTCCCTACAACTCTAGAGTTTTGGGGGATACACTAGCATTGCCGGGAAGGTCCTAGAAGCATGAATGACCTAATTATGCATAAACAGGTTTTGTTGTCACTACTATAGCAGTTCCATGTTGTGTGTGAGTGGGGTAGTGAGTACGCCGACTACTATAGTACTACCCCAAAAATGTGAATAGTACTAAACGACATCATTCCACTTCCAGATCCCCTCCAACATTATAAAACCCTTCCCCCTTCGATTCCAATCCCAGAAACTCAAAACCTTCACCCTAAATCTTCTTCCACTCTTTCCACTCTCAATTCCAATTAGATCTACCTCCCCAAGCTTCAAGGTGAGTAAATGCTGTTAGATTATGTCTCTTTTCTCTCCATTCTTCTATGTTCTTGGAGTGGGTATTGTTATTTCTCAATATTGTCAAGTAAGGGTACTCCCAAAATGTTGTTAAAGCTAGAATAGAATTATCTAGAGATTGATAGAGCTTAATCTAGAGTTTTATGGTTGTTATGATAGAAGTTGGTGTAATTCCTGCTCCCTAGAGCTCCCGTGGTGTTAGCCCTTTTAGTTCTACTCTTCCAACTGAGTGGGTTTGATTTTACGACCCTATGTTAGTCATTATTTTCTAGCAATATAAAGTGTTTAGAAATTAGAAACTCGAACTTATATATTATATGAAGTCATATGCATTTTGTTTTTGAACTAGAAAGTATGTTTTTGAAGCCTCTCATGAAAATTATTGAACTTTCAAAGTGCATGGGACCATTCTTGGATTAAGTCAATATTATATAAGCTATTTCATGATTTTAGATTTGATTTTGATGATGAGAGCTAGTATGGCTAATGGAAAGAAAAGTGAAAGGTTATGTTTATTATATGAGAATTAGGATTTGTTGAATTTATAGAATGTATAGAATCCCCTTTTCAGACTTTAGTATGATTTTAGATTAGGGAATTACTGAGAGAAACAGAGTTGTAAATTAACAATAGTTAAATCTTTAACCTTGGCATACCAAGTGTCCGTTAGGGGCAAGTTATCCTTATTTAGATCAGTCCGCCAAGGATGCACTTCGCTAGGGACAGTTAAGATCTAAGTTAGGTGCTCTTATTCGTTAGGGACTAAGCACCACCCGTACAATTTATGGATAGTCTATTTTCTTTTGTAATTTTTTGAGAAATAATATGTTTCTATGTTTCAAGCAAACTATGATTTCATAGTTATTTTGTAGTATAAAAGAAAAGCTTTTGAAATGCTGCACTATTATTATGTATATTCTTCTTGTCCTATGTATGGTTATGGGTGAGGATTCATTACTGAGTTTTATGATAAAACTCACTTTCTTCTCTTTCCTTTTTCTCATAGATATAGAATTAGCATTGGTTCCTCCACCTCTTCCCCCTCAGCAGTAGTATATTCCAATTTGGGTGACCTTCATTTTGTCGTGAAGGGTTATGTTTTGTAGAGTGTTCCAATGGTGTTGCGACCAGTGTTTTGGATCACATATACATGTTTTGCATTTTGATTCCCATGTTTTGGTTTGAATTTAAAATGATATAGCATTCATGGTTCTTTTTGTAAATGATTAACTTAGTATATTTTGTCTAACAGCTACAGTTTTATAGACGATGTACGAAATATGTTATTCAGAACTCATTAGCATTTCTATGATTGGGAGATTTGCAAGTTAATGTGGATAATTAGAAACATATTTCTTTTATAAAAGTATGCACATATTATGACTCAGCAATCACAAGGCTTATGTGGGAATGTGAATCATCATGTGTCAGTCATGATTCAAATCAGGTCGTGACAAAGTGATATCAAAGCCATAGGTTTTCCTGTGCATGTCACTGGAGCAAGTATCCACAAGTAGCATGTCATTTATATAAATGGAAGTGTGGCCATTTGCATTAACTAAGTGTTACTTAAGGCCTTTAGGATGGTCAGTTGTGTCTAGGTTCAAAAGGAGAGTCTTTTCCTTTCTTTCATGATCAGTAGCTTATCCCCACATGTTTATGTTTCCTTGGACTTAGCATGCCTCCCCTAAGTCATCTTCTACACATTCCCACCGTAGCAACAGCTTTTCTAGCTCAAACACCCTCTTTAGAGTTCTAGAGTAAGCTTTGGCCACCCTCATCAGAGTGCTGGCCAGACAGGCTGAGGCAGGGACACAATTAGCCCAGCCTGTAATTCAACCACCTATCAGAGATCCCGATGGTATTGCACTAGAGCATTTTAAGAGGATGGACCTGCCTACTTTCCATGGGTGCCTAAGGATACAAGATCCGCAGTAGTTCCTTCATGATGTAGAGAAAATCATGCAGGTTATCCATTTCTCATCAGAGAGAACCATGGAGTTGACTTGCTTCCAGCTCGGAGACTAGGTGGACATATGGTATGAGGAGTTCTTCCAGGGACATGGTGACTCAGAGACATTAGAATACCCTAAAAATCATTTAAAAATTAATTTGAGCTTTACTAGTCATAATTTCAAAAGTCCAACAGATTTTTTAATGATAAGGTCGACCCAACGGATGTGTAAAACACAAAATAAATAGTGATTTGCTGGCCCCACGGGTCAATTGAGATAGCCAAAACCATGGAATTGGAACCAGGAGATGCCCGAAATTGAGAAAATAGAGGGTTAAGTCTAGAAATAGTTAGAAATGAAGATTTTATACCAAGAATTAATTTTCACACAATGTTTGATTACTCGGGTATAGTATTTTACCTGTTCGGTAAAATTGCGGTGTGTGATTTTTAATACCGAAAGATAGTTTAATCTTTGTAAAAGGATAATGTTTATCCTTTAGAGCCAAGTGTAAGGCTAGGATTTAATCTTGAATTATGTAACACCCTAATTCTTAACCCAACTTTCTAGAACACATTAGGTTAATAATTACGTTATTACCTCTTAGTCTCATTATTTTATTAAAATACTTAGCAGAAATTATGGGTAAAATTTTTTTTGAAAATATAAATCAAAGTGAGAGCCAAGTTCTTATCTAACGAGCAGCATAAATATCAATCATAAGGAAACACAAGAACTAAAGCAAGTAACAATAGAACAACAATCATAACAACAAAGGAAACATTTCATTAATAACATAATTACGATACATAGTAGTCACGCCCTTATAGAAATGGGCTGAGCTTGTAATACATGAAAAAGGAAATACAACAGAAATAAGAAAGCAGTAAAGTATATGGTGCGACGGCAAGTAAAAACCAACTACACTACCCTCCTACCAAGCTATGAGTACTAGGCTAAAACCCCATCCTAAAAGATACCGTCGAAGGGGAAATCCTCATGACTGCTCGGGCATTCGAATAGCTCTCCGATGAGGTCTAGCGACGACAGGGGTCATCGGGTGATGGAGGCAAGTAACCGGGGAATCGCTCGATCTCCTCCTAGGTAGGCCAATGGAGTGGAACCGAACGCGAGTCGGCTGTACATGAGCTCCTCGGCGAGGGTGCATCTCGGCTCTCCGCGCCAGGCGCTGCTGCATCACGGTATCCTCACTGCCCTCCCACCTAAATGGAGGAAAGGGGGCAGAACTCTCCGAATAGACATGCATCGGCGAGTCCTCGGACGAATCGGTCTTCGACCTCTGCGAGCGAGGCACATACTCCGGGTAGTCATGAACAGCTGAGGCGGACGAGCGGGCACGATGCAACTGCTCGTCGCGAGGGCGGGTGCGCTCGAAGATCAAGTCGTTGCCACCAAAAGGAGCGGTAGGAGTGAACTGGTAGCTGGACACTGGATAAGCAAAAGGCCGACCCATGTACACAAAAACACGAACAACACAACGACCCTTAAAGTGATAGGAACGATGCTCCGGGTCGTAGTGCACCTCCCAGACGGGCGTATCAATGAAGACCACGAACGTAGCCATCGCTCTCTGAAAATGTGACAGAAGAAAGAGAAGGAAGAGAAAGGAGTGAGAATTCTTACTAAAGAATCTCAGTAGGAGTCTCCTATCCTAGGGTTACATCGTTCACATCCTCAAGAACCTTGGGTTTAATTATAAAAGGTGCGCACGCATAAAAGGTTCATTATTAGAGTTTATAAAATCAATTATCCAAGGTTCATTCCTTTTAGCATGCATCTTGATGTTATGAATGCAACATATTAAAACATGAATGCATGACAATGCCTCAATCAAATAATTCAATGAATCACAACTTCAAGAAGCATACAAGTGGCATAAAGGGCATATAACTTTCAAGTGGATCTTTTCTCAACTTCGTGACATCAATCATGGTACTTCAGCATAATAAGGCCACCCTAAAATAACTAGGTTATGAGCTCATACCTCAGCTAGTCGTCACTAGCTCTTGCTTATTATCTGAATAAGCGAAACATAATAAAATAATCCCGACTATGCAAGTACGGGTAGGGGGCAGGGATCACCTCTCTTAGGATATATCCTCTTTGAAACGCTTTGCGGGCATTACACCACAGCAATTTGTCTGCTTTGGTAGGCTGCATCTACTCATACCCTCACGGATTTGTCTCCCCTGGGGGTGCTCGGCCAAACCGGTGTCACCCAGGAAAGCGCGTCTCAGTGCTTTGTCACATAAAAATCTCCTGGGGGTGCTCGGCCGAACCGGTGTAACCTAGGGTTTTTCAACTCATGTGGTACTTTAAAACATTTCTTCAACCCTTTAAGGTTTGACGGAAATCCGGCAAAGATAACAAATTTGTTAAACCGAATTTCCTTCAAACCAAAACTTATGCCACAAGCTAATCACACAACATATTCCTCATTTAAACCTCATGCTATGATAAACTCATATATCAAACAATCATTTCCTCATGCATCATAAACATCTCAACATATTATTGCATCATATAAATATCATAGCATTAATAATTTCTTAATGTCTTATGCATTGACCCTTAAGGTTTTTAACTCACAATCTAATTTATAAATCATCACATCTTAATCTCTTGGGTACCTATAGGCTCATATCTAAGTATTCCTCACTCCATACTATGATCATAAACTTCTCTAAACCTCAAGAATGCAGGATCTAAAATTCTAACTTTACGGGTACCTAGGAGTCACAACAATGACCCTTTCTAAGTCCAGTTTGCTCCTAAGGCATCAAGATCAAGTCCTAAACCAATTATGAGTCATTCCTACACATTTAAACTAATTTAAATCCATGATTAACATTCCTAAACCTTGCTGGACAGAATCCAGAAAAAATCAATTACCAAGGAATCTAAAACTCTCAAATTAATTATTTACTAGTTACTAACTTCTCTAATCTTTCACATATGAATTTTAGCATCAATTATACTCAAACATACTCATGTTATCATCATCAAAACAGCACTTAATCACAGCAAGGCAGAACCGAAAATACATCTCCATACAAAGGCATAAAACTTGGTTTCTAAAGCACATAAAATACTAGTTTCTCTTGGGACTCTTTTAAAACTATCAAAACTCTTTTATAAACATTTCTATCATTTAAAACTCTCAAAATATTTGTAAGGGCAGTAGCTAAATTAAATTTATCTCAAGAGGTCCTAAATTCATAAAACATTGTTTTAGATATTTCTTGAACTCATCTAAGCTTAGAAAAATTATGAAATATAGATTTTAATACTTGTAACAAATATAACCCCTTAGGGCCGAAGTCAAGGAGCCAAATAACATATAGATTTCAAGCCTTTGCTTGAGACAACAATGGGCAAGTCTTTGTGCTCTAGGTTCTCTTAAGTGAGGACATAAAAATAAACATGCTCATGCACTAGTTTTAGCTTTCATTAGAAAGTAAAGTGAGAGCATAAAATAAACATGAGATGCAACTTATTATTATCTTTGGTATATTAAGTGAGGACTTGAAATATAAACATGATAATGCAAAGCTTGAAACATAAACATGATAATGCAAGTTCATTTATTATCTTGATACTTAGTGATAACAAGGAAAGTAAATATGAAGTGCAAGGCATAAACATAAACATGGATGAAATATTCATTTTAATCTCATCTAGAGCTCTTACAAGACTTTAAAGATACAACCCAACACTTATCTCATCACAAAGAGAGCTTTAGAGTTCTTGAACCAAGTTTTCAAAGGAACTATGAGGTTCTTGAACATCATCATCAAGCTCAAAAGAAACAAACTTTCCAAAACAAAACAAAACCTCAAAAATAAGGAAACCAAAACTGAAATTTCAAGGTAAGGAGACAAAAGAAATCGAAACCAAAAACAAGAGAGGATGAAGATGTTTTCTTGAGCTAAAATCATGTTGAGTTAGAAAACAAGGATGAAACTTAGAGAAAGTAAAAACTCAAGCTCTAGAGGTTCCTTTGAGATGAACACATGGTCATCATCTAGGAGCTCTCATCATTGAGCTATCATATATCCAACAAGGCCTCATGGCCGAAAACAAGAAAAGTTTCAAAAAGAAATCCAAGAGAAAGCTAGAAAAAACTCATTTCTAAGAAAAACAAGGTTTAGAAAAACACTCCTACCTAGAGTGAAGATAAAAACTTGATCTTTGAAAAGAAAAACAAGATGAAGAACTCCTCCTTGAGGGTGGATGATGATTCGGCCAAGGGAGGGTAAAGAGGTTGGGGTTGTGTTTTGAGTGTGGTTGTGTTTGAGATCAATTGTTTGAGAGGTTTGATGGTGATTCAAGGCTATGGGGTGGTGTTTGAAGGTTATGAGATGATGATGAGATGAAGAGATGATGAAGATGAAGATGAAGAATAAGAGAAAATTCTCTTGAAACTTAGAGAGAAAAAGGAGAACTTAAAGAAAGCTTAGGAAATCTAAAAGTTTGTAAATGAGCTAAAGTGTTTCCATGTGCCTCTAAGCAAGGTATTTATAGAAAATGAAAACAAATGAGAGCTCATGGAGGGGGAGGAGTAATCGTAGCAAAAAGGAAGGAAAGGAAGAGAAAATATCTCTTACACAATATCATTCAAGCATGGTTTGAAGCATGAAAGTTATGATACAAGGCATGGCTCCAAGTAAGGTGATTTGAGTGAATTTCCTATCAATTTTGAATGAAATAATTGTTCTCGAAGCAAGGCATGGCTGGTTGTTTTTGGACCACAAATAAATGAGGAAAATAGCTTAATTCATTTAGTTATTTACTTGAAAAATCAAGCATGGTGAAAAGTATGACAAAGTATGGTTCATGTAAGGTCAAAGCATGGTTCTTTGGAGTGTCAAAATTCACACATGTGATAGAAATGGAGGAGGAGTGGCTTCGGCCAGACCAGCAGCAAGAGAGAGGAAGAAAAATCTCTTATGTAATTGGGTGTTAATGATAGGTTTAAGTGTGTATTAGTTTAGGTACAAGGTTAGGAGTTATTAAACATAAGTTTAGGTAACTAAGAATGAGGTTTAAGAGTTTTATGACAAGGTTAAGGAGTGCTCATACACATTTAGAGATTTTAAAATTCATTTTATGAGTAAACAAGGTAGACAAATTTCCATGATTTAAGGAATTGGAAAGAGAAAACACTATTCAAGATTCCATGACTAGAAATCTTGAATTTAAAATAGGATTTCAAGTTGTAATTAAGCATTCTTAGGTTCTAATCAACTTTAATAAATTATTTTGACTCAAGATTAATTATGGAAATTAATTGATCTTTGATTAGAGTCTAATATTGCTTAGGTTTGGTTAATCATGCGATTAAGCTCAAAAACACAAAACTATGGGCAAAATCGAAAATTTTGCACTAATTTTTCCCGGGACCTCCGGGACCAAAACTAAAGTCACCGAATACATAAAAACGCCTTTTAAAACCATCTGGAGAAGTTTCGGGTTCGTCCGACACTTGCAAACGGGTAAAACACCACAGGGGCATTTTGGTCATTTTAACCTGAAAACTCGAAAAACGAGATTTTCTTTCCTGGGAAGGTACACAAGCCAACTAATCCCCTTCCAACATTGAATTTGCCCTTCGAGTACTGCCGGATCGGCTTTCCTCGAATTCCGGGTCAAAAATGACCTCAGGGGCATTTTGGTCATTTTCACTCTAACAGAAAATTGGGGCGTTACAAATTACAAGATCAAATCCTAGCCATTCATCTTGTTTTCTTTTTGAAAGAATTAAGCATTTATATTAGATAATACCTCAAGTCTAACTTAGGATTAATTCAATACACCTAACCTTATCACTCCACTAAATGCAATTCTTGGCCAGCTAAAGGAAGCAAAACAGCCACCATTTTTGTTCCTTCAAAGACCATGAATTTCAAACTGCCAAAAACTTCCAAAACTCCTAGCCTAAACTTAGAAAAAGCTCAAACTTCCTTTACTAAACTTACTTCACTCTACACAATCTACCAAAGTAACCAATTCAAATTTCAACTCCTCACCTTGCTATCTCATACCTTATTGATTAGGGAAGGGTTAGGGGGCTTTGACCTAAAGGGAAGTAATCTTGGAGCATCCTTGAAGCTAGGATCCATTAGTTTTCAAAAGTAGGGTCTTGTATTCTTGCTTGATGAAATTCTATTTCTTGCTGATTTTGATGTTTTGAAAATTGATATTCTTGGTACTAAGGTATGATTACACAAAGATGTAGGTGTATTTGCATTAGTGGAGACTATTATATTGGTGTTGTGGAAAATTTCAGTTTTGCAAAAGAAGTGTTAACTATGCTTACTGGAAATTCAATTTTCTTACAAGCAGGGAATGATCGCAAATTTTCTAAGGGTGTTGTAGGAATTTTTATAACCTAGAAAAAATATATGTTGAAGCTAGTTCACAAATTTTTTTTTAGCTTTGTTTTTTATTTATACTGCTCTAAAAAAATCAAAAACTGAAATTGTACCTTTGTTGCTCGAATTGTTGGAATTAAAACTGTGATTTTGTCTAATTTTGTTACTATAGAAAATGATTAATTTTTCCTTCTAAATTTTTTCAGGGTGTTGTAAACATCTTAAAGTTCAACCATGACTCTTATTCTGAATTGATTCAATCATTTGCTAGGGTAAAAAATTATGAAATTCCGGTTCTGAGCTGAGATTAAATGGTTTCTGACCACAAAATTTGTAGAATTTTGTGAACATATTTAAAGAATATTTTTTCTCTGAAGTTTTTACAGCACTTCGAGAACACATCAAGGTGTCATGGGAAAACTTTATAGCCTTTGAATTGATTATTTCGTATGCAAAATAATTCTTGATATTTGAGTGAAAAATCTATCAATATTAATTTTTTGATTTGGTAATAAAATGACTTTTGATTTAGGTATGATGAGTATAAATGCATGCTATAGGAATTAAAGATTGACTTATGAGGAATGAATAAATTATATGTTCTTGGAGCATGCATCGGTAAAAAGAGAGGTGATAAATGAATAATGTATATGTTTGAAGCATTATGAAATCTAGAATTTTATGCTAATGCATATAGTACTATGATGAATGTATATGTAACCTTGAGCATGATGTAAGTGCTAAGTGCTGAATGAAAGCTCCCTATTAGTATGTTAATGGCGTGGAAATATCCTGTTTATTATGTCAAGGGCGCGAAAAGCTAGGAATAATGTATATGAGATCCCTTTAGATGTTCTGAGGGAACGTAGAGGTGGGAATGATTTACCATGATGCTGAGTAGTATAACATGTGTATATTAAGTGATTGAATAATAAAAGAGACCTACTTTGGAGGAATTTGTTTTTTTTAACTTTAAAATCAACCTTTGATATATGTTGCATGCTCACATTTTCTAAATAAATTGAAGTGGCTGGGACAATGAAGATGAAATTAATTTCGTTATATGTTTTGGAGATACCCTATTGAGAATTTTATAATTCTCACTCCTATGTGTTTGTTTCCATGTTGTCTCCAGGTTGGTCTAGAGGACAATGATGCAACTATTAGTGAGAAAATGCACGAGAAGAAGGGGTTGAATCATGCTACCTTTTTCAAAATTTGAAAACTAAAATTCTATAGCAACAAACTATCAAGTGTTGAGCTTGAAGTGCAGTGGAAAATATGTTAGATTATTCAGAAAGTAACTTTTTGAATTAAGCAATTTGAGTAAATAGATTAAAAATAAGAGATAATAATCAAGATATTTATGCAAAGTCAAATGCTGAAAATAAAGAAGTAAAGGATAAGAAGATACTAAATTTGGAGTTTTATGCTAGTTTGGCCAACACTTGCCTACATCCAGTTTCTAGTGACCACTGAGTTTTACTAATCTTCCTCAATCGAAAAGATAAAAATACATGATAGTCTTTACAATAGCCTTCCCAAGCTCTTACCAGTGTCAGTAAACGACACTTATTAACACAACAACAAGTAGTTTTGCGGTAACCTCTTCAAGCTATTCAACTTCTTATCACTACCGGATCGAGGATACAAACAATTCGTGATTTATGTTTAGTTCAAACAATCTTGCACGCCAGCTTTTTTTTGAATGAATATGGAATGACAAATCTGAAATGACTTGAGTGACTTTTTTCTACTAATTCTTCCTCAAAAAAACATGTGAACAATCTGGAACTAAGAAAAAAGATTTTAATGTACAAAGGAATTAGTAGTTATTTTTCATAGAGGGATTTGGAGAGATTTTTTCAGCGTTTTATCTCACTTCATCCTTCTTCATTTTGAACCTCAATCATCTCTATTTATAGATAGTTTTCCTTCGTTACTGTTGTCCCTGATCTTCTATCCAAGCGACACGTGTCGAGCATCAGATTGAGTATTGGAAACATAATCTATAGGAGTAGTTTGTTTGGTGTCTATAACACCATAAATTTTATTCCGGAATTAATTGAGACTTTAGTAATGAGAATTTCAAAATTCTGACAGAAATAAAAATGATGAGAATAACTCAACGGATTTGTAAAAAAAAAAAAAAATGAATAGTAACCAAGTGGGTCCCACAGGCCCACCGAGACAACCGAAACCCTAGAATTTGGACCCAGAGAAGCTTGAAAGTGAGAAATCATAGAGTTAAGATTAGAAATGGTTGGGAATAAAGATTTTATACCTAGAATAGATTTTCGGGTAATGCTTGATCATCCGGGTACACTGTTTATCAGTTTAGTAAAATTTCGGTGTATGATTTTTAACACCGAAAGATGATTTAATCATTGCAAATGGGTAATGCATATCCATTTAAATTAAATGAGATCAAATCCTAGCCATCCATATTAGTTTCATTTTATAAAGAAATTAGATTTTATATTAAAATAATGATTTATCACTTGATATAAGGTAAGTATTAGCCACCTAACTCCATAAATCTCATCCTCAAGTCTCGTACAACAAGAAGAAAGTAGAAACTCCATGATTGTTTCACAAAAACCTTGAAAAGCTTGGTTTAAAACTCAAAACTCATAGCCTAGACTTGTTAGAATCATAAACTTCCTTTACTAAATTTATTTCATACATCAATACCTACAAATCTAACCGATTGAAATCTCAAATCCTCACATTAATACCTCACTTCCTCACTGCCTAAGGAAGATTTGGGGTTGAAATTGGTGCCTTGGAGTGAAGATAGATCTCTTAGGACATCCTTTGAAGTATAAAGCTCAAAAGCTTTCAAAGTAGGGTTTTCTTAGACCTATTTTTTCAAAATTTATGATGATAATTTCTGCTGGGTTCTATCTGAAATTTACTGAATTTTTATGATGTGTTTAGATGATGATAAAAATCCTTTTTGTCAAAAGAGATTTAGGATTGTGCTGCTGGAATTTCAGTTTGGCTGCAGATAGTGATCATAAATTTTTAGACATATTTGTGATCATGTTTAGGAGCTGAGAAAAATATATGCTGGAGCTAACATCTTGGACCACATACATGAAAATTATTGAGCACTAATTTTAAGTTTTACTACCTCAAAAAAATCAGAGACCGAAAAGGTAACCTTGCTGTCTTGATTGTGGGAACTGAAGCTCCGATTTTGTATTATTTTATAACCATAGAAAATGATTTACTTTTCCTTTGAAATTTTTACATGGTTATGATAACTTCTTGAAGTGTATCTGTGATTTTTATTGAGTTGATTCTGTAACACCCTAAATCTTAACCTAATACTACTAGTACGTATTTAGGTTAATCCTTAGAATATTACCTCTTGGTCTCATTCTTTACTTGAAAATACTTAGCGGAAATATGGGTAAAATTTTTCTTTTTAGAATTAAAACCAAAGTGAGAGCCACATATGATTCTTTGAATGGGAATTCATACAAGTCATATGAGCAAATCATAATAAAATGCATAAATAACAAATCATAATAAAACATGGACACATCAACTGATTATATATAGATAGTGTGCCTACCAAAAGATAGGACTGTTCGGTACATAAGAAAATGAAATACAACTAAAATGCAAATACAAGGAAATCATGAAAACAAGTACAAGGAAAACATGAAAGCAACACCCATACCCATGTGCACCTATGATAAGTGTAACATAATCCCGACTTGAAGTATGGGCTGGGGGGCAATTTAAGGATCACCTCTTAGGGTCATTTCCTCTTTGAAACGCTCTACTAGCAACTAGTGCATCGTAGCATTGTCCGCTTTGGCAAGCTCTATGTCAATACCCTCACGGATTTGTTTTCTTGGGGGTGCTCGGCTAAACCGGTGTCACCCAAGAAGGCGTCTCAGTGTTGTGTCACATTTAAGTTCTCATGATTTTCAAAAAGACCATTTTCTAAGTTCCTCAAATTTGTTGGAAATTCGGCAACGCGACGGCTGTAGACCGAATTTCCTCAAATTTGTTTATGCCATGAAAACATATAGGACATACACAAACATTTCTTTATGGGGTATAGCATATCATCATACAAAAGCACATCTCATACTTATCATAGATAAAGCTCATATATCATGTTTACATAAATTAAGCATCATGAAAACTCAAGACGTTTTAATGTCTTATGCATTGACCCTTAAGGTCCTTAACTCACGTTCTAAGTTATTAATCATCAAACCTAATCTCTTGGGTACCTATGAGGTTATAACTAAGTATTTCTCACCTCACACTATGACCAAGAACATCTCTAAACCTCAAGGATGCAGAATTTATAATCCTAACTTTACGGGTACCTAGGAGTCACAACAATGACCCTTTCTAAGTCCGGTTTGCTCCTAAGGCATCAAGATCAAGTCCTAAACCATTTATGAGTTATTCCTACACATTTAAACTAATTTAAATCCATGATTAGCATTACTAAACCTTGCTGGACAGAATCCAGAAAATTCAAACATTAAGGGATCTAAAACTCTCAAATTAATTCTTTTCTAGTTTCTAACTTCTCTTATCTTTCATATATGAGCCTCAACATTAATTATACTCAAACATAAGCATATTATCACCATTAAAACATCTCATACAGTGGCAAAACATAGCAAGGCAGAACCGAAACAGACATCTCCATTTAAAGGCATCAAACATATTTTCTAAAGCACATAAAATACTAGTTTCTCTTGGAACCTTTTTAGAACTTTCAAAACTCATTTATAAACATTTTTAACATCTAAAATCATAAGAATGTTTAAGAAGGCAGTGACCAATTTATCTTTGTCTCAAGAGGTCCTAAATTCATAAAACTTAGTTCTATGCATTCTTTAAACTCATATAAGCTTGGAAAAATTGTAAAACATAGTCTTAAATACTTAGAAACTTCAAGACCCCTTGGGGCCGAAATATGAACCAAAGGAAATACATATTTTTTTAGACCTTTGTTGAGACAACAATGGACAAGTCTTTGAGCTCTAGGTTCATTTAGGTGATGACATAAAAATAAACATGCTCATGCACTTATTTTAGGTTCCATTAGAAAGTAAAGTGATAGCACAAAGTAAATATGAATGCAACTCATTATTATCTTGTTATTAAGTGAGAACTTGAAATATAAACATGATAATGCATAGCTTGAAATATAAACATGATAATGCAAGTTCATTCATTATCTTGGTATTTAGTGATAGCAAGGAAGTAAACATGATATGCAAAGCATAAAGTAAACATGATGCAAGGTTCATTTTATGGTTAACTAGAGCTCATTCAAGATTTTAACAAGATAACAACCCAATACAATATCTCAAAGATCAAAACACCAAAATCGAAAGTCTTACAAAAGAAAAAGAAAGTGAAACTAAGTCAAGTTCTTTATTAAATACCCAAAACTCCTATCTAGAGAAAAATCTCTAGAATGTGCCGGCCAACTTTAAGGTTGACAAGGGTAGGCTTGGGCTTTTAGAAATCCTTAGATTAATTTTCTTAAGTTGAAAAACCATGTGAGCTAGATATCATATAGATGAAGTCATAAGGAAAGGAAAACTCAAGCATTAGAGGTTTCTTTGAGATGAACACAAGGTCATCATCTAGAAACTCTCATCATCAAGCTATCATGTTTGAGAAGAAAAGGCCAAGAGGCCGAAATGGAAAAAGAAAAGGAATATAGAGGAAAGCTCAAAAAGAAACCAAGAGAAAACTAGAGGAAACACATCCTTTGAGTAAAACAAAGTTTGAAAAGAAACTCCCTACCTAGAGTGAAGATGAAATCTTTAAACTTTTGAAAATGAAAACAAGATGATGAGCTCCTCCAAGAGGCAAGATAGCTTTGGCCAAGGGAGGATGAGAAGGTTGGAGTTGTGTTTCAAGTGAGGTTGTGTTTGAGGTGTGGTGTTTGAGAGGTTTGATGATGTTTCAAGGCTATGGGGTGGTGTTTCAAGGTTGAGAGATGATGATGAGATGAAGAGAGGATGAAGATGAAGATGAAAAGAAAGGAAGAACTCTCTTGGAATTTTGAGAGAAAAGAAAAGAACTAGCAAGACAACTCTAGAATTCTAAACTTAACAAATGCTTCAAAGTGCAACTAAGCTATCACAAGCATCCTATTTATAGAAAAACAAAACCATGGGGCTCACCAAGGGGAGGAGTGGCCGTGTGGTATTGGAGGGAAAAGGGAGAGGAAAATATCTCTTACACAAGGTCATTCAAGCATGGTTTGAAGTATGGAAGCTATGCTACAAAGTATGGCTTGATATGAGTTAATTTCCTATCAATTTTTGATAAAATAAGGCTTCTAGAAACAATGCATGACTGGAACTTTTCCAGCCACAAATAAATGGAGAAAATGGGCTATTTTAATTAGTTATTTACTTGAAAAATCAAGCTTGATTGAAAGTTATGACAAGGTATAGTGTATGTGACTTGAGGTATGGCCTTGGAGTGTTGAAAAATTGAACATGTGATGCATAATGGGGAGGGACAGCTTCGGCCAGGCCTTGGGCAGCAGAGAGGGGGTGAGTTTTGACCGTTTAATTGGGTGTTAATGGTAGGTTTAAATGTGTATTAGCTTAGGTACAAGGTTAGGAACAATTAAGCTTAAGTTTAGGTAACTAAGAATGTGTTTTAAGGACTTTATGACAAGATTAGGAGTGCTCATACATCATTAAAGAATTTTAAACTCATTTATGAATAAACAATGTGTAACACAATTCCATGATTTAAGGAATTGGAAAGAGAAAATACTATTCAAGATTCCATGACTAAGAGTCTTAAAATTAAAATATGATTTTAAGTTGTAATTAAGCACTTTTAGGTTCTAATCAACTTTAATAAATTATTTTGACTCAAGATTAATTAAGAAAATTAATTAACCTTCGATTAGAGCCTAATATTGCTTAGGTTTGCTTAATCACGCGATTAAGTGTAAAAACACGAAACTAGGGGCAAAACCGTAATTTTGCACTAATTTCGCCTGGGACCTCCGGAACCAAAACTAAAGTCACAGTCTACATAAAAACGCCTTTTAAAATCATCTGGAAAAGTTTCGGGTTCATCCAGCACTTGCAAACGGGTAAAACACCGCAGGGGCGTTTTGGTTATTTTGACCCGAAAACTCAAAAAATGAGATTTTCGATCCCGGGAAGGTATACAAGCCATCTAATCCCCTTCCAACATTGAGTTTGCTCTTCGAGTACTGTCAAACAGTCTTTCCTCGAATTCCGGGCTGAAAATGACCTCAGGGGCATTTTGGTCATTTTCACTCTAACAGAAAAATCGGGGCGTTACAGATTCCATCATTTGCTAGGATTAAAAATTAAGAGAACTCTGGTCTGGACTGTGAATAAATGGTCTCTGACCACTAAACTTGTAAAATTTATTTAGCATGGTTAAAGGGTTCTGTTTGTTATGAAATTTTTACAGGGACTACTAGACACATTGGTATGTCATAGAGAATTTTTGTAGCCCTTTAGTTGTGTAAAGCCCTAATTTTTAACCTAACTTTCTAGAACACATTAGGTTAATCATTAGGTTATTACTTCTTAGTCTCATCATTTTATTAAAATACTTAGCGGAAATCATGGTAAATTTTTTTTTTGAAAACATAATCCAAAGTGAGAGCCACGTCGCATCGTATGACAAAAGGCAAGATGCACAAATAACAAAGCACAAAGAACACGGTAAGTAAAACATATAATCAAAGAGACAGAGATGAACACCACAAAAGAAAACACTTCATTAATACTTAAAGTTGAGATACATAAGTAGTCATGCCCGTATAGAAATGGGCTGAACTTGAGATACACAGGAAAATGGAAATACAACAGAAATACAAAGGCAAGGAAAGCAAAGATAAACCGTAACTACCCGAGTGCATCTAAGGTGGACAACCTCAAGACAAAAGAACGTTTATCCGATCTACATGTGAGTGTGTGCACTAGTCCACCCCAAGGACGTCGGCTATTGAAACCCGGGATATGGCAGAACGTAACCGATCCACGGACGCAGTGCGGCAGGAGTGGGTACACGCGGTGACTGAGCACGTGCTCCTCGATAAGGGCTCTTTTCGGCTTGCCTAGCTAGTCTCGGCTGCATGATGGTCTCCTCGCTCTTGTCCCACATAAACTGAGGAGTGGGAGCGGAGCTCTTGCTATACATATGAGTCGGTGGGTCCTCGGAAGGGTCATCTTCTAAACCAGGAGACTGAGGCACGTAGTCCTAGAAGTCACGGGGCATCGATCCACCAGTATACATCCGCAGAAGCCTCTCGTTGCGTGTCCAAGCGCGCTCAAAAACCATGGCATCGTCATAGGGAGACATCGGGGAGAAACGATAACTCTGTACAGGGTGGGCAAATGAGCGTCCGACAAACATTAAAACTTATACTGCCCCTCAAAATGGTATGATCCATGGTCTGGATCAAAGTGAACATCCCATGTCGGTGTGTCGATAAAGACCACGAATGTCGCCATCGCTATCTGAAGATGTGATGGAAGAAAGAGAAAGGAGAGAAAGGAGTGAGAATTCTTACTAAAGAATCTCAGTAGGAGTCTCCTATCCTAGGGTTACATCGTTCACATCCTCAGGAACCTTGGGTTTATTTATAAAAGGTGTGCATGCGTATAAGATTCATTTTTAGGGTTTATGAAACTAGATTATCCAAGGTTCATTCCTTTTAGTATGCATCTTAATATCATGAATGCAAAACATCAGAACATGAATGCATGGCAATGCCTCAATCAAATAACTTAATGAATCACAACATAAAAAAGCCTACGAGTGGCATAAAGGGCATATAACTTTCAAGTGGATCTTTCCTCAACTTCGTGACATTAATCATGGTACTTTAGCATAATAAGGCCACCCTAAAATAACTAGTCGATGAGCTCATACCTCAGCTAGTCGTCACTAACTCTTGCTTATTACCTGAATAAGCGAAACATAATAAAAATAATCCCGACTACGCAAGTACGGGTAGGGGGCTAGGGATCACCTCTCTTAGGATATACCCTCTTTGAAACGCTTTGCAGGCATCAAGCCACAACAATTTGTCCACTTTGGTAGGCTGTATCTACTCATACCCTCACGGATTTGTCTCCCCCCGGGCGCTCGGCCGAACCGGTGTCACCCAGGGTTTTAATCTCATATAGTATTTCAAAAATATTCTCAAGTCCTTTAGGTTTGACGGAAATTCGGCAGCATAACTGCTGTAAACTGAATTTCCTTCGAACCGACTTTATGCCACAATCTTATAAAACATACACATTTCTCATTCAACTTTCATACTGATGATAAACTTAATAACTCAATAAATCATTTCATCATAGCTCATGCATCATCCAAGCATATACACCCAAACATCATACTTGTATAAAACAACTCATAGCATAAAAGATCTCTTCATGTTTTATGCTTTGACCCTTAAGGTCCTTTAACTTGTAATTTAAGTTGTAAATCATCATAACTTAAGCTCTCGGGTACCTATAGGCTCAAATCTAAGTATTCCTCACTCAATACTATGATCATAACTATTTCTAAACCTCAAGAGTGCAGAATCTATAATTCATAGTTTACGGGTACCTAGGACTCACAACATTGACCCTTTCTAAGCTCGGTTTGTTCCTAAGGCATCAAGGTCAAGTCCTAAACCAATTATGAGTAGTTCCTACACATTTAAACTAATTATAAACCATGATTTCCAATTCTAAACCTTGCTGGACAGAATTCAGAAAATTATATTTCTAAGGGATCTAGAAGTCTCAAATTAATTCTTTTCTAGTTAGTAACTCCTCTTAACTTTCACATATGAATTTTAGCATCAAACATACATGAATATATTCATATTATCATCATTAAAACAACATAAAACAGTGAGCATAGCAAGCAAGGCAGAACCGAAATCCAACTCCATAAAAGGACATAGAACTTGATTTCTAAAGCACATAAAATACTAGTTTCTCTTGGAACCTTTTTAAAACTTTCAAAACTCATTAGTAAACATTCTTATCAACTAAAATCATCAAAGTATTTTTGAAGGTAGTGGCTAATTTAAATTAAACTCAAGGGGTCCTAAATTCACAAAACTTGGTTCTTGACATCTCTTGAACTCATATAAGCTTAGAAAAATTATGAAACATAGATTTTAGTACTTGTAACAAAGTGAACCTTCTAAGGCCAAAATCAAAAGCTAAAGAACATATGTTCTCAAAGGAACTACATGTTTCTTGAACATCATCATCAAGCTCCAAGGAGACAAACTCAAAAGAAATGAAATCATAAAGAGAAGGTAATAGAAACTGAAACTTAAAGGAAAAGGAAACTAGAACCGAAACCAACAAGAAAGGAAAAGAGAATGAAACTAGGCCATGTTCTTTATTAAGTACCCAAAACCCCTATCTAGAGAAAAATCTCTAGAACGTGCCGGCCAACTTTAAGGTTGACAAGGGTAGGCTTGGGCTTTTTGGAATCCTTAGATTAATTTTTTTAAGTTGAAAATCATGTGAGCTAAGTATCATATAGATAAAGCGCAAAGAAAAGAAAAACTCAAGCTTTAGAGGTTTCTTTGAGATGAACACAAGGTCATCATCTAGAAACTCTCATCATCAAGCTATCATGCTCATAAACAAGGCCAACAGGCCGAAATGCAAAAGAAAAGGAAAGCAAAGGAAAGCTCAAAAAGAAACCAAGAGAAAACTAAAGAAAAAACATGTTTTCAAGCAAAACAAAGTTTAGAAAACAACTCCTACCTAGAGTGAAGATAAAAACTTGATCTTGAGGATGAAAATAAGATGAGCCACACCTCCTAGGATGGTGAGGATGATTCGGCCACCAAGAGAAAAAGAGAAAGGAGATGTGTTTTGAGTGAGGTTGTGTTTGAGGTTGAGTGTTTGAGATGTTTGATGATTATTCAAGGTTGTGAGGTGGTGTTTAGAGATTATGAGATGATCATGTGAGGATGAGATGAAGAGGAAAGGAAACTCTCTTGAAGCTTGAGAGAAAAAGAAAGAACTCAAAGAAAGCTTGGAAACTTGAAACTTTGCAAATGATCTAAAGTGTTTGTAAGCTCAAGTAAGCAAGGTATTTATATAAAATGAAAACAAATGAGAGCTCAATGGGAGGAGGGGCTGGCCGTAGCAAAACAAGGCAAGGGGAGAGAAAAATATCTATTACACAATGTCATTCAAGCATGGTTTGAAGTATGGAAGACATGGTGCAAGGTATGGCTCAAAGTATGGTAATTTCTCTTTGTTTGAAATTGAAATAATCCTTCTAGAAGGCAAAGAGGGCTGGCAGATTTTGAGCCACAAAAATGAAGGAAAATAGCTTAATTTATCTAGTCATTCACTTAGCAAATCAAGCATGGATGTAAGTATGACAAAGTATGGTGTAAGTGAGGTGGAAACATGTCCTTTGGAGTGTGAAAAATTTGCTCATGTGATGGAAAATGGGAGGGTATGTTTTGGCCAGACCTGGATAGCAAGGGAGGAGGAAAAATCTTCCATGTAATTGTGTGTTAATGATAGGTTTAAGTGTAGGTTAGTTGAGATACAAGATTAGGAGTTATCAAGCATAAGTTTAGGTAACTAAGAATGAGGTTTAGGGATTTTATGATATGATTAGGAGTGCTCATACATCATTAGAGAATTTAAAATTCATTTGTGAATAATCAATTGAAAACACAATTCCATGATTTAAGGAATTGGAGAGAGGAAATACTATTCAAGATTCCATGACTAGAAATCTTGAATTTAACATAAGATTTCGAGTTGTAATTAAGCATTCTTAGGTTCTAATCAACTTTAATAAATTATTTTGACTCAAGGTTAATTATGGAAATTAATTAATATTCGATTAGAGCCTAATATTGCTTAGGTTTACTTAATCACACGATTAAGCTTGAAAACACAAAGCTAGGGGCAAAACCGTAATTTTGCCTAATTTTGCCCGGGACCACCGGGACTAAAACTGAAGCCACAAAATACATAAAAATGCCTTTTAAAACCATCTGGAAAAGTTTCAGGTTTATCCGGCACTTGCAAATAGGTCAAATCCCATAGGGGTATTTTGGTCATTTTAACCTGAAAACTCGAAAAATGAGATTTTTGATCCCGGAAAGACAAACAAGTCATCTAATCCCCTTCCAACATTGAGTTTACCCTTCGAGTACTGCCGGATCGGCTTTCCTCGAATTCCGAGCCGAAAATGACCTCAGGGGCATTTTGGTCATTTTCGCTCTAACAGAAAATCGAGGCGTTACAAGTTGGCCATTTGATATGGAAAGTAAATGTTGTTACCAGAGTGGTAAATCTGCCAAGCTGCTGGAAATGAGAGAATGTCTTAAATTGACATCAAAATGGCATTTAAATCCACATATATGGTAGATGAATGTATGCTAATGGTTTTTAAAGAGTTACTTATAAGGCATAAATGAGACTCCACTAAAACTAAATGCCTATATATGTGATATAAACCTAACTTTGAAACAGAGAAGTCCATGATACGGTTATATGACAAAAGAGAATACGTGAAATGTAATGGTGCATGTTTTAACATAGGGGAAAATAGAAACAAGGCTTATGTGTGATAAAATGGGAAGGCAAAAATAAGAACTTCCCAGGAAATTTTATGAGTCGGTAGATGTATCAACTAGGAGATAGAACTGTGTGTGATTCAAAAATGGAAAAAAATGAAGTCCGATGATCGCGAATAGGAATGAGCTCATGTCTTAGTAGTCTATGGTCCTCTGTGGAGTTATCCACTACATATGTTATCTGATGTGAAATTAAGCCTTCCCTATGTTAATAAAAAGAAACAATTGTACTGAATTGAATTCTAGGGATTACAAGAGAAAAATAGATGATTACTACCAATTTGTCTTTATATTTACTTGAATTATGTACAATAATATTTATACATATGATTTAGCATGATGATTTCTATATGAATGAATTACTTGTTATATTCTGTTCACATTTGAGGGAATACCCTATTGAGAATTTTATAATATTCTCACCCTACGGCTATATTTCTTTTGTGTTATTTAGATCAACAGATGTCGTCACTAGTGTTTTACCTTGACTCACCACAATGGGCATGGCACTATGATCCTACACTAAACTCTCTTTATGCTGTTGGTTACTCACAAGTTCGTGTTTATGTGTTTTTTGCCCGTTCCTTTAGTACTTCTGTATTTATTGCTGACTTTGATCCTGTTTTTCCATATGATGGTGTGCCTCTCCACATGGCACACCAGTGATATTTGATATTTCGCACGCACCACCAACATCCCATCTAGTAGATGTTCCCGCTTTATCCTTGTCTTCAGACTCAGACCCACTTGAGGGTCCTGATGCCCCTGGCGAAGGTGAGGCCATTATCCCGATGGCCAATGGTTTTATTCAGTAGGACGTGGGACCTTCAAGGACTCTTGATGTGTATATAGTTGTAGTTTAGTATTAGATATCCACCCGCCTGCAAATTGACTTTGTTAGATATTTTTGGGGTCCATTTATGTGAAAATGAGATTTTGTTGGGCCCTGATACTTGAGCAGGTTAGACTAGACATAGAAGATGTCTTCTTTTGTACTGAGTTCCTGAATGGTTCAATGTTTGACAGTTTATGCTCTAATGTACTGTACATAATGCTGACTTGCTTATGATGTATATATATATAAATCTATAAGTTGGTGCAATCCAGGAGCTCATTTTATTACTATCTTTTCATTTCTCTCAACTAGTATAAAGTATAAAACAAAAGTAACACTATTCTAATTACTATATTGACACTCGAGTAATATATGGTAGTTAGGAGGGTGTTACAGTGTCAGGGTTCTTTTCAGTTGAGGCTTCTACTTTCTGAGCGTGGTTTCTGAACTCTTTAATAAGCTTTTCAGATTTGATCGAAGGTGCTAAAGAGATGATGTCCCAGTTAAAAGAAATTGGTTTGATGACCATTTCCTTTGTTTCTTGATTTTGTTTCGATGAGCTTGGTTCCTTGATGCACAAGAGCATAATTTGCTTGATATAATTTTCACTTCATCTAAGCTTATCTTCTTCCCATGAGATAAAAACATGTTTGCACATGCAAAGTGAAATCATTTTTGCTTAAGTCTGATAGTGCACTTCAGAAACACCTGTTAACCTTAGTCAAGAAACTCAAGCTGGCCATTAGTCTTTCTTCAAAGTATTTTCTTTAAATGGGCTTTGTTGTCATTCAAAATTGTAAAGCTCATACTTTCTTAGGGTTCTAGAGTTTACAATCTCCTATTTTTTTACGAAGGCAAACCAATTTGAAGAGAATTTTTGAAAAGAGGTTGAAAGAAATAATACAGAATATAATATGATGAATTGCATTTTCTTTCAACACATCATGATTCTTAAATCTTAGCAAGTCCTTTTCTTAAGGAATGATTAGATATGTTCAAGAAAAATTTGAAGCCTTAAGTTGATTCAAATCAAAGTCTTTTGGTTCATGATGATCTTTTCTTATTTAAATTAGAGAACTTCTTTAACTCATATACTAAAGTAGATGTCATCGTTTTAGTCCAATTATACCAATCGGCTTGATTTTAATCATAAAATGACTTTCTAACATTTAAGTGTGCTAGAATAACTAACAAACACATTCCTTACTCAGCACTTTCCTTTAGATTATATGATATGTGTAATGCCCCGATTTTTCCTGTATTGAGCATAAATGACAAAAATACCCCTAAGGTCATTTTTTCCCAGAAATTCGGGGTCTGTTTGCTTTGCTGGAAATAGTTTTCAATTTTCAATTTCCAGTTTTTAGTTTTCAGTTTTTGCGAAGGAAAAACTGAAAAAACTGAAAACCACAAAAACTGGAAACTAAAAACTAGAAATTGAAAACTGAAAACTGTTTCCAGCAAAGCAAACAGGCCCGAGAATGGCCGATCCGGCAGTCCTCGAAGGGTTAACTCAATGTTCGAAGGGGATTATATATGTTATGATTGATAGTAGAGATGAAAATCTCATTTTCCAAACTTTCAGCTCAAAATGACCAAAATAACCCTATAGCGTTTTACGCGGGTATCGGTGCAGTTTGAGCCCGGAATCTCTCCCAAGAGTTTGGAATGTTAATTATAGGTGCTTGATGATAATTGTTTTGATATGAGTGGTCCCGGGCAGTGTTTGTACGAAATTATGATTTTGTCCCTAGGATAGTGTTTTTGAGCCTAATAATGTGATTAAGCAAACCTAAGCAATATTAGACTCTAATAAAAGATTAATTAATTTCGATAATTAATTTAGAGTCAAAATAATTTATTGAGGTTAACTAGAACCTAAGATTTCTTAGATACACCTTAATCTCTTTTTATAAATCAAGATTCCATGTCATAGAATCTTGAATAGTGTTTTCTCTCTCCAATTCCTTAAATTAAGGAATTGTGTTTGTGCATAATCATATCATAAAATGAGTTTTTATTTTGCTAATGAAGAAAGACCACTCCTAATCATGTCTCAATATTCCTAATCATCCATTACCTCACCTAAATACTTACTTACAAACTCCTAATCAAAAGCTTAATCAAAGAAACACTTAAACACATCACTAAACCACAATTAGATGAAATAAACCTCCTCCCCCATAGCTTGATAAGTAACCGGCCACACCCTCCCCATGTGCTCCACATGTGGATTTTCATCACACTCAAAGGCCATGCTTGGACCATACTTGAGACCATACCTCACCATGCTTCAAACCATACCTAGCCTTACCTTTGAATGACCAATTTGAATAAGATATTTTTCCTCCCCAAAAGGCCTCAAGTCCGCAGCCTCTCCTCCTCCATTCACTCTTTCACATTTTGTTTTTCCATAAATACATCACTTAGAAGAAACTTGGTCCATTTGGTTCATTCTTGCAATTTAGTTTCAAAGAGTTATCTTGAGTTCTCTCTTTTCCTTTCAAGAACACTTCATCTTCTTCATCTTCACCTTCTTCATCCTCTTCATAGAGCCATTGCAACCACAAACCACCACACAGCCACCACAAACCACCATCCAAAACACCAAAGCCTCTATTCTTAAATACAAGCACATACAAAACACCTTTCCTTCCTTTTTGCTTGCTCTTGGCGGAAATCCCTTCCTCACTTTGGAAGAAATTTTCTTCTCATCCTCACTTCAAGAACCAAGCTTTTCTTTCTTCACAAAGAAATATCACTTGGTATGGGTTTTGTTTTCAAAAGCTTTTTCTTTCATGTTGTTGTTTTGATATAAAAGTTTTAGTTTTCTCTTGGTTCAAGCTCTTTTTCTTTCTTTTTATTTTTGGCTATGGAACTTGATTGTGGAAGTAAAATCTTTAGCTTGATGATGAGGTTTCAAGATAATGGTCTTGAGATTTTCATTTGAGAAACCTCTAAAGCTTGAAACTTGTTTTTGATCTTGAAGCATTTTGTTTTTCCTTTCTTTTTCTTTTCTCATGGTTTCGATTTTTCCTTCCTTTTTCTTTTTATAGTTTTAGTTTTCATTTCCTTTTCTTGGAATGATTTCGGTTCTCAGTCCCTTTTCTTTTACAATGGTTTTACTTAAGAAAAAGATATGACTTGGTTTCCAAAGAGTCCAAATCTTACCCTTGTCAATCTTAAAGTTGGCCGGCACATTCTAGAGTTTACTCTAGATAGGAGCTCTTAGGCATAAAATAAAGAATATGGTGTAGTTATCTTTATATTTTTTGTTTCAAGAAATGTTGTTATCTTTTTTTTCTCTTAGTTCATTTCCTTGAGCTACATGATGATGTTCAAACCATTAGGTTTCTTTGAAATCTTGGTACAAAGAACTCTAAAGCTCACTTTGTCTTGCTAGATAAGTATTGGGTTGAGGTTATTATTGTTCCTTTAAAGTCTTGTATGAGCTCTAGTAAAATTAACTTGCATATCATGTTTACTTTTCTTGTTATCACTAAAATCTCAAGAATAAAGAAATGAGCTTGCATCTCATATTTATTTCTATGCTCACAGTTTATAATGAAGAATAAAATAAAGTGCATAGCATGTTTAAGTTTATGTCATCACCTAAAGATTCTAGAGCTTAAAGACTGACCCATTTTTATCTCAAGTGAAGTTTGGAAAATGAAAGCTTTTTATGAAAGCTATTTTTGGCTATGAGATGAGGATAAGCTTAGCATAAGTTTCATCTAGTCACAAGGGTCAATAGACTATGTCTTAAGATTTTCTTAAGCATAGAAAAGCTCAAAGAATACTTTGAGCATGATTTTATGATTTAAATCTCACTTGAGAATGTTTTGAGATAGCTACTGCCCTTACTTATATTTTTATGATTTTAATGAAATAAATTAGTCTCTAAAAGAGTTTTGAGGTTCTAAAATGATTCCAAGAGAAAACTAGTAACTTATATGCACTTGAAATGTGATTTTATGAAATATATGTTTCGGCCACTGCCCTGGATGTATGGCCACTGTATGATGCTGTTTTAGTAAGTTAGAATGTGTAAAAACCATGTTTGAGTGAAGGAAAAATTATTTGGTGAGTGTTAAGGACAACAAGTAACTAGAAAGGAGTAGAAATGAGGATTTTAGAGCACTTACAAACCAAGATTTTAAATTCTGTTCCAGCATGATTAAACATAGTAAAAGTGGTTTATAATTAGTATATGAGTGTAGGAATCCCTCATGAATGGTTTAGGAATTGATTATAGTACCTTAGGTGAAGATGGAACTTAGAAAGGGTTAAATTTGTAACTCCTAGACACCCGTAATTGTGAAATGTAGTTTCTTCCCTTACTGCCCTATGCTGTTTGGATTTGATCGTGATCATATGTATTAGTGAGAATTATTAGTTGTGATCCCATAGGTGCATAAAAGACATAATTCGGATGGTAGGTTAATTAGATCGGAAGTTTAAGGCCCGTAAGGGTCAATGCATAATATGCTGTAAGGTAGGAGAGGAATTTAAGAGTTAGTATTTCATGTGAGTAATTGTTATCTGTCTATATGGTTGTTATACAAAGCATTTGCACTAGCGAAGCCTGATCCCTTATTCTGGCATTCTGGGTAGGAGCATGTTTATTGCTTTGCTAAAGTGCTGATGTTATGTGCATATGAATGTATAAACTTGAGAATTGAGTATTTGTGTACATGGGGGCATGCTATGGTAATTTGCATGATTTGATGAGCATGAAATATTGAATGAAATGCTATGAGGATATTTGAGAACATGAGATTATGTTGCATTCTTGCATTGTTGATCGAGACGCATTTCTCCTACTACGGTAAAGAGATAACAAAACCGTCAGGGTATGGTAGATGCAGCTTGCCAAAGCGGACAAATTAACATGCGCACCGGGTGCCAGTAGATGCATTTCGAAGAAGGAAATAACCCTAACCCGCACTCTGGGAGTCGGTGTCTTAGGTGATTCTTAAGCCCTCCTAACCCGCACTCTGGGGTCGGGATTTATTTATACTTATCTGGGATAAGTTTGAAAACTAGCGATGACTAGTTAGGTATGAGCTCATAACCTAGATTTTTTTTAGGGTAGCCCCTATGAGAGAGAGAACTGATAATGCAAGTAATGACACATAAACATAATGCATTCATAAGGAAAGTTGTCCTGGTAATACCATGTGCATATTTCATTATGTTGATGACAATTGCATAAGTTTCTGCCATGCATTCATACTATTATATGCTGCATTCATGATATTAAGATTCATCTTAAAATGAATGGAGCTTGGATAATATGTTTTGAAAACCTAATAATGAACGTTGTGCATGCTCACTTTTTATAATAAAACCGAGGTCCCTGGAGACGTACACGATGACACTAGGATAAGAGGTTTCCCTTACTAAGATTCTTTATCAAGATTCTCACCCCCTCTTTCGTTCATTCTTTTCGTTACGTCTTCAGAGGCCGATGGCATCATTCGTGATCTTCGTTGATACATTGATTTGGGAGGTGCATTATGACCCGGATCACCGCTCTTACCACTCCGGGGGTCGACGCACCATGTGTATTTTTGCGTACATGGGACGTCATTTCGCATACCCGGTGTCCAGCTTCCGTTTCACTCCTACTTCTCCTTACAGTGATGATCTGATCTTTGAGTGCACCCGCCCCCGCGATGAGCAGACCCGTTGTGCTCGCTCGTTTGCCTCGGCTGTATGCGACTACCCTGATTATCTACTCGGAGGGTTTTGCCCTGACGGTGCCTATGGATGTTGGCAGAGGCAGCGAGGATACAGTGACACATCCCCATCTTGCTCAGGGATCGGAGATGTATCCCCATTGAGGAGGCCACATTCGTCCCCCGTTCCGTCTGCACGCACCCGAGGAGCTCACGCAGTTCATTGGGTACATACCCCCATCACCTAAGGATCAACGTCGCTAGTAGATCTTGATGGAGTAGTCCATTTGAGTGCCTGAGCTGTCATGAGGATCCCTTTTTATGTAGTATCTTTTGCTAGGGGTATCTTAGTCTAGCACTCGTTGGACTAGTGGGAGGGTAGTGTAGCTGGCTTTTGCTTTCGTCGTATCATGTACTTTCCATTTCTTTGTATTTATCGCTTTCATTTCCATGTACTTTACTGTTTTTCTGTATTTTCTATTATTCCTTTATATTGAAAGCTCAGCCCATTATATAAGGGCATGACTTCGTTCCTGTTGTATCTCTAACTATGATATGTAATGAAGTTGTGTTTCATGATATGATGTGTTGCAAGATATGTGTATGAGTTGTTTGTTTGTTTATATTGTTTATGCTTAAATGTTCGCTTCATGATAGTATGCGCCCGGCTCACGTTTTTGTTTTTAGTTTCAAAAGAAAATCTACCCTATTTTTCGCTAAGTATTTTGATTAAAAGATGAATCAAAAGAGTAATAACTAATAATTAACTGTAATACGTCCTAGCCATGTTGAGTTAAATATTAGGATGTTACAATATGCATTGCATGCAGATACTTAAAGAGATTTTGAAGCTTTTAAAACTTCTCTTTGAGTATCTCCCCCTTAGTTTTACTACCCAAATCTCTTATCTCCCCTTTAGTTTACTCCCCCTATCTTTTTCAGTGTAAGATTTTCATTTCTTTTCTTCCCCTTTTGTCATCAGCAAAGAGGAGGTGTACTATAAGTTAGGATCAATATTACTAGCACCGTTTGTAACGCCCGGGGACGAGGACGAGGAGTGATCGCCGGTGCAAAGAGGGCACGGACAAGGAGCGGCTCCTCGCGAAGGTCCTCTAAGCAGAGGGGTGCATGAATGAACCGATTACACACCCGAATGAGAGGGATCCTGAGACTGTATAGGTATGGGACTATACAGTTGAGGAGGGCTTATATGAATTGATTAGTACTACCTATACCAACAAGATGCATCTTCTTTTCGGTAGCCCAAACTGAAAGAACTCTACAGTTAAGCGTGCTTGACCTGGGGTAATTTTGGGATGGGTGACCTCCTGGGAAGTTTTCCTAGGAAGCATGTGAGTGAGGACAAAGCATGCTGAAAAGACCCGTGTTGGTTTGTGGGGACAATCGTCAATCCATAAAGCAGCAGGGGATGTTACACCGTTGATATTAGCAAGAAGTTATTGGAGGTGTTTTCATGCTTGAGTTTTAAGCTAGTTGAGGCGGATGTTGACATGGCATTGCTTTTTAGCCATAAGTAAAGTTTTAGGAAGCTTTCAACTGCAAGACAGATGATGACTTGAGACAATGGAGTTTCATTTTTCTATCACAATCTCTTGAAGCTCCTTCTTTATGAACTTATACGCTAATCTCTTGCTTTTGCTTCAATTTGGAATTGTGAAGGTAGAATACCTAGAGAAGTTTGAGTTGTAACACCCTAAATCTTAACCTAAGACTACTAGCATGTACTTAGGTTAATCTTTAGAATATTACCTCTTGGTTTCATCTTTTACTTAGAAAATACTTAGCGGAAATATGGGTAAAATTTTTCTTTTTAAAAATCAAGGTGAGAGCCACGCACGAATCTTTAAAAGGAAATATAACGAAACATATAAGCAAAGCGTAAAGGAACACATCATATCATGGAAACATCAACTGAAACATATATATATATATATAATGTGCCCACCCAAAGGGCAGAACTATTCGATACATCGGGAAATAGAATACAACTGAAGAACAAATACAAGGAAAACAAATACAGGGAAATCATAAAACAACACCCATGCCCGAGTGCACCTAGAGTAGGCAACCTCATACACAAAAGAAGGTTTGCCCTCAACTATGTGGCGTGTGTGCACTAACTGCTACCCCTCCTATGTCTACTCCTGGTCTCGAGTCTTGTGGGGTCGAGTCGATCCACTGACGAATCTCGGCGGGAATGGTCGAGCGCATCATTGGGGCATTCCACCACGGTGAAGGCGCATGGATGGCCTACGTGCCAACCTCGGCTGGACCACCATCTCCTCACTCCCGGCTCTCATCGGTGGGGGAGCGGGACTGGAGCTCCAACTGTACATGTGTGATGGCGGGTCCTCGAATGGATCCGTCTCCAAGTACTGGGTGCGAGGCACATACTCCGGGTAGTCGCGTACCGCTGATCCCTCAGGCTACATGCGGAGGATCTGCTCGTCCCGTGATCTAGCTCGCTCAAAAATATTGTTGTGATGGTAGGGGGCAGTCGGGGTGAATCGGTAACTCCGTACTGGATGTGCGAAGGGTCGTCCCATGAACATAAAGACTCTAACAATGTAGCGACCCTCAAAATGGTATGACCCGAGTGCCGGGTCATGGTGCAGCTCCCATACCGGGGTGTCGATGAAGAGTACGAATGTCGCCATCTGAAGATATGACGGAAGAAAAAAGAGAGGGAATGAGAATCTTCTAAAAGAATTCTCAGTAGGGCAATCCCTAACTAGGTGACATCATCACATCCTCAGGAACCTTGGGAATAATTGTCTAAAAGGTGTGCATATATGCATACTTCTTTTAAATAGGTTTTCTAAAGCATTAATTATCCAAGGTCCGTCATATTTTATAATGCGTCTTATGACTAAGCATGCAGTATACTAAGACATGAATGCATCATATAGGTCAATGATATATTTAAGAAACATTATGATAGTAACATAAGGTGTTAGATAAATCTCATTATAACTTTCTTGGTTTTTCATATCATATGTGACATTCTAAACTTTAACTTTTTCTCATGGGCCACCCTAATCATCTCCTAGGTTATGAGCTCACACCTTAACTAGTCGTCACTAGTTCTTACTTATCCTATGATAAGCGTAACATATACATAATCCCGACTTAATAGTGCGGGCTAGGGGGCAATTAAGGATCACCTCTCTTAGCGTCATTTCCTCTTTGAAACGCCCTACTGGCAACTAGTGCACAGTAGCATTGTCCGCTTTGGCAAGCTCTATGTCAATACCTTCTCGGATTTGTTTTCTTGGGGGTGCTCGACTAAACCGATGTCACCCAAGAAGGCATCTCAGTGTTGTGTCACATTTAAGTTCTCATAAAGTTTTAATTCATAGATACATCATTATTCATCATATAAATCTTTCTCGTAGTATGCATCTCATCATATAATCATACATAAAACTATAACCTATTTTCACATAAAACTTTTTCATAGCATATACATCATCACATGAAACTTCTTCATAGTGTATACATAAAACTTCTTCATAGCATATACATTATCACATAATCATACCTTAGACAATTATTCATACAAACTCACAAGCTTATTATGTTATAAACCCATAGTGTTTTATGCTTTGGTTCTTTTGAGTCTTAAACTTGTAAACTAATTGTTCTAGTATTATCCTTAACCTCTTACACACCTATAGGTTCACAACTAACAAGTTTTACTAATTTTTATGCTCAAGGACCTATCCAAACAGCACTATGCAGATTTGGACAGCTTTATATTTGTGTGATTACGTGGTTCTAGAAATTACGGTTTAGACCCTTAAAGTCCTTATCTCACATTCTAAGTTATCGATCATCAAAGCCTAGTCTCTTGGGAACCTATGAGGTTATAACTAAGTATTTCTCATCTCACACTATGGTCAAGAACATCTCTAAACCTCAAGGGTGCAGAATTTGAAATCCTAACTTTACGGGTACCTAGAAGTCACAACAATGACCCTTTCTAAGTTCGGTTTGCTCCTAAGGCTTCAAGATTAAGTCCTAAACCAATTATGAGTCATTCCTACACATTCAAACTAATTAAAAACCATGATTATTAAATCTAAACCTTGCTGGACAGAATCCAAAAAATTACATAATTAAAGGATCTAGAACTCTCAAATTAATTCTTTTCTAGTTCCTAACTTATCCTATCTTTCACATATGAGTCTTAACATTTTTTTTTTTTTTTTACTCAAACATAGGCACATTATCATCATTAAAACAACACATATAGTGGCAGTAAAGAGCAAGGAAGAACCAAAAATATGCTTCTCCATAAAAGACATAGAGCACAATTTCTAAGGCACATAACTACTAGTTTCTCTTGGAACCATTTTAGAACTTTCAAAACTTGTTTATAAACACCTTCATCCTTTAAAATCATAAGAATACTTAAGAGGGCAGTGGCTAAATTATTTTTATCTCAAGAGGTCCTAAATTCGTAAAACTTAGTTCTACATATTCCTTATACTCACATAAGCTTAGATAAATTATAAAACATAGATTTTAACACTTAGAAACACCAAAGCCCCCTTAGGGCCGAAATGGGAACCACAAGAATTAAATATTTTTAGACCTTTGTTGGGACAACAATGGGCAAGTCTTTGAGCTCTAGGTTCATTAAAGTGATGACATAAAATTAAACATGCTCATGCACTTGTTTTAGGTTCCATTAGAAAGTAAAGTGATAGCACAAAGTAAATATGAATGCAACTCATTATTATCTTGGTATTAAGTGAGAACTTGAAATATATACATGATAATGCATAGCTTGAAATATAAACATGATAATGCAAGGTTCATTTATTATCTTGATACTTAGTGATAGCAAGGAAAGTAGACATGATGTGCATAGCATAAAGGTAAACATGATGTAAGGTTCATTTTATGGTTAGCTAGAGCTCATTCAAGACTTTAACAAGATAACAACCCAATACAATATCTCAAAGATCAAAATACCAAAACCGAAAGTCTTACAAAAAGAAGAAGAAAGTGAAACTAAATCAAGTTCTTTATGAAATACCCAAAACCCCTATCTAGAGAAAAATCTCTAGAACGTGCCGGCCAACTTTAAGGTTGACAAGGGTAGGCTTGGGCTTTTAGAAATCCTTAGATTAATTTTCTTAAGTTGAAAAATCATGTGAGCTAGATATCATATAGATGAAGTCATAAGGAAAGGAAAACTCAAGCTTTAGAGGTTTATTTGAGATGAATACAATGTCATCATCTAGAAACTCTCATTATCAAGCTATCATGCTCATATCAAGGCCTAAAGGCTGAAATGAAAAGAAAAAGAAAACAAAGGAAAGTTCAAAAAGAATCCAAGAGGAAACTAGAGAAAAACACTTTCTTGAGCAAAACAAAGTTTGAAAACAAATCCCTACCTAGTGATGAAGGTAAAAGCTTGGACTTGAAGATGGAAATGAGATGAGCAACACCTCCTAGGATGGTGATGATGATTCGGCCAAAGAGGAAGGAAAAGAAAGGAAATGCGTTTTGGGTGAAGTTGTGTTTGAGGTTGAGTATTTGAGAGCTTAGAGAATGATTTAAGGTTATGAGGTGGTAGATTGAGACTATGAGGTGATTATGTGAGGGAAGTATGAGAAAGATGAAGATGAAGAGAAAGAACTCTTGGAACTTTGAGAGAAAAGAAAAACTTAGCAAGACAACTCTAAAACTCTAAACTTAGCAAATGCTTCAAGGTGCAACAAGGCTATCACAAGCATCCTATTTATAGAAAAACAAAACCATGGAGCTCACCAAGGGAAGGAGTGGCCATGTGGTATTGGAGGGAAAAGGGAGAGGAAAATATCTCTTTGATTGTGTCATAGAAGCATGGTTTGAAGTATGAGAGCTATGCTACAAAGTATGGCTTGATGTGAGTTAATTTCCTATCAATTTTGATGAAATTAGGCTTCTAGAAACTTGACATGTCTGGAACTTTTCCAGCCAAAAATAAATGGAAAAAATGGGTTGTTTTAATTATTTATTCATGTGGAAATTCAAGCTTGATTGAAAGTTATGACAAGGTATAGTGTATGTGACTTGAGGTATGGCCTTGGAGTGTTGAAAAATTGAACATGTGATGCATATGGGGAGGGAGGGCTCACGGCCAGGTCTGGTACAGCAAGGAGGAGGTGAGGTTTGATCCTTTAATTGGGTGTTAATGGTAGGTTTAGATGTGTATTAGCTTAGGTACAAGGTTAGGAATAATTAAGCTTAAGTTTAGGTAACTAAGAATGTGTTTTAAGGATTTTATGACAAGATTAGGAGTGCTCATACATCATTAAAGAATTTTAAACTCATTCATGAATAAACAATGTGTAATACAATTCCATAATTTAAGGAATTGGAAAGAGAAAATACTATTCAAGATTCCATGACTAGGAGTCTTGAAATGATTTTGAGTTGTAATTAAGCACTTTTAGGTTCTAATTAACTTTAATAAATTATTTTGACCCTAGATTAATTAAGGAAATTAATTAACCTTCGATTAAAGCCTAATATTGCTTAGGTTTGCTTAATCACGCGATTAAGCGTAAAAACACGAAACTAGGGGCAAAACCGTAATTTTGCACTGATTTTGCCCGGGACCTCCGGGACCAAAAATAAAGTCACAGTCTAGATAAAAACGCCTTTTAAAATCATCTGGAGAAGTTTCGGGTTCATCCGGCACTTGCAAACGGGTAAAACACCGTAGGGGCGTTTTGGTCATTTTGACCCGAAAACTCGAAAAATGAGATTTTCGATCCCGGGAAGGTAAACAAGTCATCTAATCCCCTTCCAATATTGAGTTTGCCCTTCGAGTACTGCCGAACCGGCTTTCCTCGAATTCCGGGCTGAAAATGACCTCAGGGGCATTTTGGTCATTCTCACTCTAACAGAAAAATCGGGGCGTTACATTACTCCCCTCCTTAAAAAGAATTTCGCCCTCGAAATTCGTACCTTAGAAAAGCTCTGGATATTTGGACTTCATCTCTGATTCTAGTTCCCACGTGTATTCTTCCGACTTGTCTCGTCCCCACGCCACTTTCACCAAAGGAACAGACTTGTTCCTTAATTGCTTGACTCCGTGATCCACTATTCTCATCGGTGGTACATTGAAAGTGAGGTCCTCCCTCAACTGTACATGCTCTGGTTCTAGGACATGGCTAGGGTCGGACTCATATTTACGAATCGGGAGACGTGAAAGACATCATGAAGGTTTGACAGATTGGGTGGTAAGGCTATTTTGTAAGCTAGAGATCCGATTCTCTGAAGAATTTCAAAAGGGGGACTCAACTTTTTAACTTTCATGGCTCTTCCTATTCCTGTAGTGGGGGTGATTCTTAGAAATACGTGTTCTCCTTCTTGGAACTCCAAGGGCTTACGCCTTTTGTCCGCGTAGCTTTTCTGTCGACTTTGAGCGGTTAAGATTCTATCCTTGATCTTCTTGATCTGCTCCGTCGTTTCCCTCACTACATCAGGTCCTAAGACACTTTGTTCTCCGGGCTCATACCAACACAAAGGTGATTGGCACTTCCTTCCATATAATGCCTCGTACGGTGCCATACCGATGCTCGCGTGATAACTGTTGTTATACGCAAATTCGATCAAAGGCATGTACTTATCCCAACTTCCTTTTTGGTCTAAGACATAGGCTCTTAACATGTCCTCTAGGGTTTGGATTGTCCTCTCAGATTGACCATCCGTTTGTGGGTGGTAGGCAGTGCTCAAGCACAACTTGGAACCAAATGCCTTTTGAAAGGCTCCCTAAAAAAGTGACGTAAACCGCGGATCCCGATTCGAGATTATCGTCGATGGTACTCCATGCAACCTTACTACTTCTTGGATGTAAAGCTGAGCCAACTTATCCAACGAGTACATGACTCGAATGGGTAGAAAGTGAGCCGACTTAGTCAGTCGATCCACGATTACCCATACGGCATCGTGGCCAGCTTAGGTCCTTGGCAATCCTATCACGAAATCCATTGATATACTCTCCCACTTCCACTCAGGGATTGACAGGGGTTGCAACATGCCAGAAGGTTTTTGGTGTTCGATCTTGACCTTTTGGCAGACCAAACACTTACTCACCCAGGCGACCACATCCTTCTTTTATCTGGGCCACCAAAACATCTTCTTCAAATCTTGGTACATCTTGGCAGTACCAGGATGTATGGCGAAGTGGCTCTTGTGAGCATCCTCCAAGACCTTCTCTCGAAGGTCGCCATCTTGTGGTACACAGATTCGCCCCTCGAACCTCCATAACCAGTCGGGGCCTCGTACAAAACTTTTCAACTTTCCGGCCTTAACTGCCTCGATTGTCTCCATAAAGTCCTCATTTTCTCTTTGGGCAAGCATAATCCTTTGCTTAAACCCACTGGTCACCGTGAGATGACTCATCACGATGCCATTCTCCGTTATTGACATCCCCAAATTCATATCCCTAAACTGCTCTATTAACCCAACTTCATTAACCATCATACTTGACAGACGTAACGAGTTTCAGCTCAAGCCGTCGGCTACTACATTAGCCTTGCCGGGGTGGTAACTTAAGCCAAAATCGTAGTCCTTGAGGAATTCCATCCATCTCCTCTCCCTCATATTTAACTCCTTTTGATCAAATAGATGCTTGAGACTCTTATGATCGGAGAAAACTTCAAACCTTACACCATACAAATGGTGTCTCCACATCTTTAGAGCGAACACGATGGCTGCTAATTCTAGGTCATGGGTGGGGTAGGTTACCTCGTGAGGCTTGAGTTGTCTGGACGCATAGGCTACCACTTTCCTATTTTGCATCAACACACATCCTAAACCCTTGCCAGAAGCATCGCAATATACCTCGAAGGGTATATTGGGGTCAGGTAAAACTAAAACCGGGGTTGAGGTGAGCTTTTCCTTAAGCTCTAGGAAACTCTTTTCACATTCGGGGCTCCACTCAAACGGGGCATTCTTTCTAGTGAGCTTGGTTAAGGGTAGGTCTAACTGGGAAAATCCTTTGATGAACCTACGGTAATATCCAGCTAAACCCAAAAAGCTTCTAATCTCAGTTACAGAGGTTGGTCTATCCCAATTCATTACAGCTTCTATCTTACTCGAGTCGACCGCTATGCCACCTTTTGACACAACATGTCCTAAGAATTTCACCCCTTCCTACCAAAATTCACACTTAGACAACTTAGCGTATAACTTCTTCTCCTTTAGTACCTCTAAAACCAGCCTTAAATGACGCTCATGCTCCTCGTGGGTCTTCGAATAGATGAGAATATCATCTATGAACACAACCACGAACTGATCTAAATAGGGTCGAAAGATCTTGTTCATGTAATCCATAAAAAACTGCGGGAGCATTCGTCAAACCAAACAACATCACATTGAACTCAAAGTGTCCATACCGAGTTTGAAAGGCGGTTTTAGGAATATCTGAATCTCTAACCCTAATCTGATGGTAACCGGACTCAAATCAATCTTAGAAAATTCTACGGCTCCCTTCAGCTGGTCCATAAGATCATCAATCCTAGGCAATGGGTACTTATTCTTTATGGTTACTTGGTTTAACTGCCTATAGTCTATACACATCCTCATACTTCCGTCTTTCTTTTTCACAAATAAGACCGGAGCACCCCAAGGTGATGCACTCGGCCTTATAAAACTCTTCTCCAACAGCTCCTCCAACTGGGTTTTTAGCTCTGCTAGCTCCAAAGGTGATATCCTATACGAGGCTATAGAGATTGGTCCTGTTCTAGGAACCAACTCTATGAAGAATTCAACTTCTATCTCGGGAGGGAACTCGGGTATTTCATCCGGAAATACCTTGGGAAAGCCTCTCACCACAGGTATCTCACCTAGGTTCTGCTCAAAGTCTACATCGCAGACAGCTAGGAGAACATATCCCTTAGCTTTCTCCCCACTACAGAAGACCTCTACGGAATTTTGGTACAGCCTAATGGGTTGAGTGATGCTTTCAGGAGGAGAAGGGAAAACTACGGTTTGGGTTCCACAATCTAACAACACACGGTTGGCATGAAGCCAATTCATGCCTAAGATAATGCTTATGTCTTTCAAGGGTAAACAAATTAAATCTATGATAAAAGACCTATTTCTACAACAAGATGACAGTTTAAACAACAACGGCAAGTATTAACAGGGCGATTTGTAGGAGTAAAGACAATATGATCAAAGGGGAGTTTAGAGACTCTTAGATTTAAGGATTCGACACTAGCAAGTGAAATAAAAGAATGAGTAGCACCAGAGTCATATAGTACAGTTAAGGGTTTACCTTTTACTTTGCACATACCTTCAATGAGATCATTGGACTTCTTGGCGTCTTCTGCATTAAGGGTAAAGACTCTTCCTCGGTGTTGTGGTCGGGGATTCTGGTTCGATGTCCCTTGGCCGGCGCAGTCCTTTGCATAGTGGCCAGGCTTGCCACACTTGAAGCATACATTCTGATAGGCTAAGCATGGACGATTCCCGTGATTCTTCCCGCATTGGGGACAGACGTCAGCAGATGCTACTCCGGGGTAAGCAGCAGGGTTTTGTGGTGCCTTGTTCTTGGCCCCACTTGGTCCTCCATTATGGTTTCGGGGTCCACCCGGTCCATGGGGTTGATTGTTGTTGAAGTTCCTCGGGCCTTGATGTTGAAACGGCGGCCTTTGGTGTTGCTTGGATTGTTGGTGTGCAGGAGCTCTCGGTGGTTGTTGTTATTGTTGTGGTCAGAACTGGTTGGTCTGGTAGGGGTTATAGTGATTCCTTGAAGGGTACTGTGGTTTGAATCTCGGGGCTTGAGGTCCAAGTCCCTTAGCTCGTTCCGCCCTCGTGGCTTGCATCTTCCGTTGCCCTTCTTCAAGAATCCGGCACTTGTTGACCAGAGTTAGGAAGTCTCTGATCTCCATGTGGGCCACGACGTAGTTCATCTCCGCCTTCAGACCGGCCTCATACTTAACGCATTTCCAAACCTCATCGAGGTTCCCTTGAAACACCCGAGAAAACTTGATCAGCTCCTCGAACTTCGCGGTGTACTGGGCAACAGTAGACCCTCCCTGGGTCAACTACATGAACTCAATGTCTTTTGCAATCCTCACGGACTCCGGGAAATACTTCTCATAGAAGTAAGTCTTGAACAGCTCCCAGTCAATGGGAGTTCCAGAAGCCACTAGCAGACGTCTCATACCGTTCCACCAGAATTTGGCATCCGACTTCATCATGAAAGCAGCAAAGGTGACCTTCTGCTCCTCCGAGCAGGCAACCACAGAATAGATCTTCTCCATGTCCTTAATCCACTCGTCAGCCTTGTCGGGGTCCGTTACCCCTCGAAACACCGGCGGGTTCGCCTTGCAGAACTCGCCAAAGCGGGCTTGTTCCACCGTCTCAGCAGCAGGGGGAGGAGGGGGAACAGGAACAGCATTCGCTTGTTGATCCATCCGATTGAACATTCGTTCCATGGCTTGCGCCATGCGACGGGCAGCAGCAGCAGGTGCATTGTCTTGGTCGGCATCTGGCGTAGTCCTAGGCCATCGTCGCGGTGCCATTGGTCCCTAAACACATGGAACAATGAACATCAAGTTGATCAGGCTCAATATCCATGCAAAATGAGCTAGTTACCATGGCACTTGCAAACAACAGAAGTCATGCATTTCTAGTCCTATAGCTTATCTCTATCAAGCACTATACATGACATAACTATCGCATCATGCTTATAAAGCATAATCAGTCCAATCCTCAGGCTCCATGAGAATCGAATCAAGCCTCAAAACCATAATGTAACACCCTAAATCTTAACCTAAGACTACTAGTATGTACTTAGGTTAATCTTTATAATATTACCTCTTGGTCTCATCTTTTACTTAGAAAATACTTAGCGAAAATATGGGTAAAATTTTTCTTTTTAAAAATCAAGGTGAGAGCCACGCACGAATCTTTAAAAGGAAGCATAACGAAACATATAAGCAAAGGATAAAGGAACACATCATATCATGGAAACATCAACTGAAACATATATATATATATATAATGTGCCCACCCAAAGGGCAGGACTATTCGATACATCAGGAAACAGAATACAACTGAAGAACAAATACAAGGAAAACAAATACAGGGAAATCATAAAACAACACCCATGCCCGAGTGCACCTAGAGTAGGCAACCTCATACACAAAAGAAGGTTTGCCCTCAACTATGTGGCGTGTGTGCACTAACTGCTACCCCTCCTATGTCTACTCTCGCCGGGTCCGAGATCGTGGGGTCGAGTCGATCCACTGACGAATCTCGGCGGGAGTGGTCGAGCGCATCATCGGGGCATGTCCACCGCGGTGAGGGCGCATTAATGGCCTACGTGCCAACCTCGGCTGGACCACCGTCTCCTCACTCCCAGCTCTCATCGGTGGGGGAGCAGGACTGGAGCTCCAACTGTACATGTGTGATGGCGGGTCCTCGGATGGATCCGTCTCCGAGTACTGGGTACGAGGCACGTACTCCGAGTAGTCGCGTACCGCTGATCCCTCAGGCTGCATGCGGAGGATCTGCTCGTCCCGTGATCTAGCTCGCTCAAAAATATTGTTGTGATGGTAGGGGGCAGTCGGGGTGAATCGGTAACTCCGTACTGGGTGTGCGAAGGGTCGTCCCATGAACATGAAGACTCTAATAGTGCAGCGACCCTCAAAATGGTATGACCCGAGTGCCGGGTCATGGTGCAACTCCCATACCGGGGTGTCGATGAAGAGTACGAATGTCGCCATCTGAAGATATGATGGAAGAAAAGAGAGAGAGAATGAGAATCTTCTAAAAGAATTCTCAGTAGGGCAATCCTTAACTAGGTTACATCATCACATCCTCAGGAACCTTGGGAATAATTGTCTAAAAGGTGTGCATATATGCATACTTCTTTTAAATAGGTTTTCTAAAGCATTAATTATCCAAGGTCCGTCATATTTTATAATGCGTCTTATGACTAAGCATGCAGTATACTAAGACATGAATGCATCATATAGGTCAATGATATATTTAAGAAACATTATGATAGTGGCATAAGGTGTCAGATAAATCTCATTATAACTTTCTTGCTTTTTCATATCATATGTGACATTCTAAACTTTAACTTTTTCTCATGGGCCACCCTAATCATCTCCTAGGTTATGAGCTCACACCTTAACTAGTCGTCACTAGTTCTTACTTATCCTATGATAAGCGTAACATATAGATAATCCCGACTTAATAGTGCGGGCTAGGGGGCAATTAAGGATCACCTCTCTTAGCGTCATTTCCTCTTTGAAACGCTCTACTGGCAACTAGTGCATAGTAGCATTGTCCGCTTTGGCAAGCTCTATGTCAATACCTTCTCGGATTTGTTTTCTTGGGGGTGCTCGACTAAACCGATGTCACCCAAGAAGGCATCTCAGTGTTGTGTCACATTTAAGTTCTCATAAAGTTTTAATTCATAGATACATCATTATTCATTATATAAATCTTTCTCGTAGTATGCATCTCATCATATAATCATACATAAAACTATAACCTATTTTCACATAAAACTTTTTCATAGCATATACATCATCACATGAAACTTCTTCATAGTGTATACATAAAACTTCTTCATAGCATATACATTATCACATAATCATACCTTAGACAATTATTCATACAAACTCACAAGCTTATTATGTTATAAACCCATAGTGTTTTATGCTTTAGTTCTTTTGAGTCTTAAACTTGTAAACTAATTGTTCTAGTATTATCCTTAACCTCTTACACACCTATAGGTTCACAACTAACAAGTTTTACTAATTTTTATGCTCAAGGACCTATCCAAACAGCACTATGCAGATTTGGACAGCTTTATATTTGTGTGATTACGGGGTTCTAGAAATTACGGTTTAGACCCTTAAAGTCCTTATCTCACATTCTAAGTTATCGATCATCAAAGCCTAGTCTCTTGGGAACCTATGAGGTTATAACTAAGTATTTCTCATCTCACACTATGGTCAAGAACATCTCTAAACCTCAAGGGTGCAGAATTTGAAATCCTAACTTTACGGGTACTTAGAAGTCACAACAATGACCCTTTCTAAGTTCGGTTTGCTCCTAAGGCTTCAAGATTAAGTCCTAAACCAATTATGAGTCATTCCTACACATTCAAACTAATTAAAAACCATGATTATTAAATCTAAACCTTGCTGGACAGAATCCAAAAAATTACATAATTAAAGGATCTAGAACTCTCAAATTAATTCTTTTCTAGTTCCTAACTTATCCTATCTTTCACATATGAGTCTTAACATTATTTTTTTTTTTTACTCAAACATTGGCACATTATCATCATTAAAACAACACATATAGTGGCAGTAAAGAGCAAGGAAGAACCGAAAATATGCTTCTCCATAAAAGGCATAGAACACAATTTCTAAGGCACATAACTACTAGTTTCTCTTGGAACCATTTTAGAACTTTCAAAACTTGTTTATAAACACCTTCATCCTTTAAAATCATAAGAATACTTAAGAGGGCAGTGGCTAAATTATTTTTATCTCAAGAGGTCCTAAATTCGTAAAACTTAGTTCTACATATTCCTTATACTCACATAAGCTTAGATAAATTATAAAACATAGTTTTTAACACTTAGAAACACCAAAGCCCCGTTAGGGCCGAAATGGGAACCACAAGAATTAAATATTTTTAGACCTTTGTTGGGACAACAATGGGCAAGTCTGTGAGCTCTAGGTTCATTAAAGTGATGACATAAAAATAAACATGCTCATGCACTTGTTTTAGGTTCCATTAGAAAGTAAAGTGATAGCACAAAGTAAATATGAATGCAACTCATTATTATCTTGGTATTAAGTGAGAACTTGAAATATATACATGATAATGCATAGCTTGAAATATAAACATGATAATGCAAGGTTCACTTATTATCTTGATACTTAGTGATAGCAAGGAAAGTAGACATGATGTGCATAGCATAAAGGTAAACATGATGCAAGGTTCATTTTATGGTTAGCTAGAGCTCATTCAAGACTTTAACAAGATAACAACCCAATACAATATCTCAAAGATCAAAATACCAAAACCGAAAGTCTTACAAAAAGAAAAAGAAAGTGAAACTAAGTCAAGTTCTTTATTAAATACCCAAAACCCCTATCTAGAGAAAAATCTCTAGAACGTGCCGGCCAACTTTAAGGTTGACAAGGGTAGGCTTGGGCTTTTAGAAATCCTTAGATTAATTTTCTTAAGTTGAAAAATCATGTGAGCTAGATATCATATAGATGAAGTCATAAGGAAAGGAAAACTCAAGCTTTAAAGGTTTCTTTGAGATGAACACAATGTCATCATCTAGAAACTCTCATTATCAAGCTATCATGCTCATATCAAGGCCTAAAGGCTGAAATGAAAAGAAAAAGAAAACAAAGGAAAGTTCAAAAAGAATCCAAGAGGAAACTAGAGAAAAACACTTTCTTGAGCAAAACAAAGTTTGAAAACAAATCCCTACCTAGTGATGAAGGTAAAAGCTTGGACTTGAAGATGGAAATGAGATGAGCAACACCTCCTAGGATGGTGACGATGATTCGGCCAAAGAAGAAGGAAAAGAAAGGAAATGTGTTTTGGGTGAAGTTGTGTTTGAGGTTGAGTATTTGAGAGCTTAGAGAATGATTTAAGGTTATGAGGTGGTAGATTGAGACTATGAGGTGATTATGTGAGGGAAGTATGAGAAAGATGAAGATGAAAAGAAAGAACTCTTGGAACTTTGAGAGAAAAGAAAAACTTAGCAAGACAACTCTAAAACTCTAAACTTAGCAAATGCTTCAAGGTGCAACAAGGCTATCACAAGCATCCTATTTATAGAATAACAAAACCATGGAGCTCACCAAGGGAAGGAGTGGCCGTGTGGAATTGGAGGGAAAAGGGAGAGGAAAATATCTCTTTGATTGTGTCATAGAAGCATGGTTTGAAGTATGAGAGCTATGCTACAAAGTATGGCTTGATGTGAGTTAATTTCCTATCAATTTTGATGAAATTAGGCTTCTAGAAACTTGACATGGTTGGAACTTTTCCAGCCACAAATAAATGGGAAAAATGGGTTGTTTTAATTATTTATTCATGTGGAAATTCAAGCTTGATTGAAAGTTATGACAAGGTATAGTGTATGTGACTTGAGGCATGGCCTTGGAGTGTTGAAAAATTGAACATGTGATGCATATGGAAAGGGAGGGCTCACGACCAAGTCTGGTACAGCAAGGAGGAGGTGAGGTTTGATCCTTTAATTGGGTGTTAATGGTAGGTTTAGATGTGTATTAGCTTAGGTACAAGGTTAGGAATAATTAAGCTTAAGCTTAGGTAACTAAGAATGTGTTTTAAGGATTTTATGAAAAGATTAGGAGTGCTCATACATCATTAAAGAATTTTAAACTCATTTATGAATAAACAATGTGTAACACAATTCCATGATTTAAGGAATTGGAAAGAGAAAACACTATTCAAGATTCCATGACTAGGAGTCTTGAAATGATTTTGAGTTGTAATTAAGCACTTTTAGGTTCTACTCAACTTTAATAAATTATTTTGACCCTAGATTAATTAAGGAAATTAATTAACCTTCGATTAGAGCCTAATATTGTTTAGGTTTGCTTAATCACGCGATTAAGCATAAAAACACGAAACTAGGGGCAAAACCGTAATTTTACACTAATTTCGCCCGGGACCTCCAGAACCAAAACTAAAGTCACAGTCTACATAAAAACGCCTTTTAAAATCATCTGGAGAAGTTTTGGGTTCATCCGGCACTTGCAAACGGGTAAAACACCGCAGGGGCGTTTTGGTCATTTTGACCTGAAAACTCGAAAAACGAGATTTTCGATCCCGGGAAGGCACACAAGTCATCTAATCCCCTTCCAACATTGAGTTTGCCCTTCGAGTACTGTCGAACCGGCTTTCCTTGAATTCCGAGCTGAAAATGATCTCAGGGGTATTTTGGTCATTCTCACTCTAACAGAAAAATCAGGGCGTTACATTACTCCCCTCCTTAAAAAGAATTTCGCCCTCGAAATTTGTACCTTAGAAAAGCTCTGGATATTTGGACTTCATCTCTTATTCTAGTTCCCACGTGTATTCTTCCGACTTGTCTCGTCCCCACGCCACTTTCACCAAGGGAACAGACTTGTTCCTTAACTGCTTGACTCCGTGATCCACTATTCTCGTAGGCGGTACATTGAAAGTGAGGTCCTCCCTCAACTGTACATGCTCTGGTTCTAGGACATGGCTAGGGTCGGACTCATATTTGCGTAACTGGGAGACGTGAAAGACATCATGAAGGTTTGACAGATTGGGTGGTAAGGCTATTTTGTAAGCTAGAGATCCAATTCTTTGAAGAATTTCAAAAGGACCGAGAAATCGGGGACTCAACTTTTTAACTTTCATGGCTCTTCCTATTCTTGTAGTGGGGGTGATTCTTAGAAATACGTGTTCTCCTTCTTGGAACTCCAAGGGCTTACGCCTTTTGTCGGCATAGCTTTTCTGTCGACTTTGAGCAGTTAAGATTCTATCCTTGATCTTCTTGATCTGCTCCGTCGTTTCCCTCACTACATCAGGTCCTAAGACACTTTGTTCTCCGGGCTCATACCAACACAAAGGTGATTGGCACTTCCTTCCATATAACGCCTCGTACGGTGCCATACCGATGCTCGCGTGATAATTGTTGTTATACGCAAACTCGATCAAAGGCATGTACTTATCCCAACTTCCTTTTTGGTCTAAGACACAGGCTCTTAACATGTCCTCTAAGGTTTGTATTGTCCTCTCAGATTGACCATCCGTTTGTGGGTGGTAGGCAGTGCTCAAGCATAACTTGGAACCAAACGCCTTTTGAAAGGCTCCCCAAAAACGTGAGGTAAACCGCGGATCCCGATCCGAGATTATCGTCGATGGTACTCCATGCAACCTTACTACTTCTTGGATGTAAAGCTGAGCTAACTTATCCAACGAGTACGTGACTCGAATGGGTAGAAAGTGAGCTGACTTAGTCAGTCGATCCACGATTAACCATACGGCATCGTGGCCAGCTTTGGTCCTTGGCAATCCTGTCACGAAATCCATTGATATACTCTCCCACTTCCACTCGGGGATTGACAGGGGTTGCAACATGCCAGAAGGTTTTTGGTGTTCGATCTTGACCTTTTGGCAGACCAAACACTTACTCACCCAGGCGACCACATCCTTCTTTAATCCGGACCACCAAAACATCTTCTTCAAATCTTGGTACATCTTGGTAGTACCAGGATGTATGGCGAAGTGGCTCTTGTGAGCCTCCTCCAAGATCTTATCTCGAAGGTCGCCATCTTGTGGCACACAGATTCGCCCCTCGAACCTCCATAACCAGTCGGGGCCTCGTACAAAACCTTTCAACTTTCCGGCCTTAACTGCCTCAATTGTCTCCATAAAGTCCTCATTTTCTCTTTGGGCAAGCATAATCCTTTGCTTAAACCCACTGGTCACCGTGAGATGACTCATCACGATGCCATTCTCCGTTATTGACATCCCCAAATTCATATCCCTAAACTGCTCTATTAACCCAACTTCATTAACCATCATACTTGATGACGTGAATGAGTTTCGGCTCAAGGCGTCGGCTACTACATTAGCCTTGCCGGGGTGGTAACTTAAGCCAAAATCGTAGTCCTTGAGGAATTCCATCCATCTCCTCTCCCTCATATTTAACTCCTTTTGATCAAATAAATGCTTGAGACTCTTATGATCGGAGAAAACTTCAAACCTTACACCATACAAATGGTGTCTCCACATCTTTAGAGCGAACACGATGGCTGCTAGTTGTAGGTCATGGGTGGGGTAGGTTACCTCGTGAGGCTTGAGTTGTCTGGACGCATAGGCTACCACTTGCCTATTTTGCATCAACACACATCCTAAACCCTTGCCAGAAGCATCGCAATATACCTCGAAGGGTATATTGGGGTCAGGTAAAACTAAAACCTGGGTTAAGGTGAGCTTTTCCTTAAGCTTTAGGAAACTCTTTTCACATTCAGGGCTCCACTCAAATGGGGCATTCTTTCTAGTGAGCTTGGTTAAGGGTAGGGCTAACTGGGAAAATCCTTTGATAAACCTACGGTAATATCCAGCTAAACCCAAAAAGCTTCTAATCTAAGTTACAGAGGTTGGTCTATCCCAATTCATTACGGCTTCTATCTTACTCGGGTCGACCGCTATGCCACCTTTTGACACGACATGTCCTAAGAATTTCACCCCTTCCAACCAAAATTCACACTTAGACAACTTACCGTATAACTTCTTCTCCTTTAGTACCTCTAAAACCAGCCTTAAATGACGCTCATGCTCCTCGTGGGTCTTCGAATAGATGAGAATATCATCTATGAACACAACCACGAACTGATCTAAATAGGGTCGAAAGATCTTGTTCATGTAATCCATAAAAACTGTGGGAGCATTCGTCAAACCAAACGACATCACATTGAACTCAAAGTGTCCATACCGAGTTCGAAAGGAGGTTTTAGGAATATCTGAATCTTTAACCCTAATCTGATGGTAACCAGACCTCAAATCAATCTTAGAAAATACTACGGCTCCCTTCAGCTGGTCCATAATATCATCAATCCTAGGCAACGGGTACTTATTCTTTATGGTTACTTGGTTTAACTGCCTATAGTCTATACACATCCTCATACTTCTGTCTTTCTTTTTCACAAATAAGACCGGAGCGCCCCAAAGTGAAGTACTCGGCCTTATAAAACTCTTCTCCAACAGCTCCTCCAACTGGATTTTTAGCTCTGCTAGCTCCAAAGGTGACATCCTATACGGGGCAATAGAGATTGGTCTTGTTCCAGGAACCAACTCTATGGAGAATTCAACTTCTCTCTCGGGAGAGAACTCGGGTATTTCATCCGGAAATACCTCGAGATAGTCCCTCACCACAGGTATCTCACCTAGGTTCTGCTCAAAGTCTACATCGCAGGCAGCTAGGAGAACATATCCCTTAGCTTTCTCCCCACTACAGAAGACCTCTACAGAATTTAGGTACAGCCTAATGGGTTGAGTGATGTTTTCGGGAGGAGAAGGGAAAACTACGGTTTGGGTTCCACAATCTAACAACACACGGTTGGCGTGAAGCCAATTCATGCCTAAGATAATGCCTATGTCTTTAAAGGGTAAACAAATTAAATCTATGATAAAAGACCTATTTTCTACAACAAGATGATAGTTTAAACAACAACGGCAAGTATTAACAGGGCGATTTGTAGGAGTAGAGACAATAAGATCAAAGGGGAGTTTAGAGACTCTTAGATTTAAGGATTCGACACTAGCAAGTGAAATAAAAGAATGAGTAGCACCAGAGTCATATAGTACAGTTAAGGGTTTACCGTTTACTTTGCACATACCTTCAATAAGATCATTGGACTTCTTGGCGTCTTCTGCATTAAGGGTAAAGACTCTTCCTCGATGTTGTGGTCGGGGATTCTGGTTCGATGTCCCTTGGCCGGCACAGTCCTTTGCATAGTGGCCAGGCTTGCCACACTTGAAGCATACATTCTGACCGGCTAAGCATGGATGATTCCCGTGATTCTTCCCGCATTAGGGACAGACGTCAGTAGATGCTGCTCCGTGGTAAGCAGCAGAGTTTTGTGGTGCCTTGTTCTTGGCCTCACTTGGTCCTCCATTGTGGTTTCGGGGTCCACCCGGTCCACGGGGTTGATTGTTGTTGAAGTTCCTCGGGCCTTGATGTTGAAACGGCGGCCTTTGGTGTTGCTTGGATTGTTCGTGTGCAGGAGTTCTCGGTGGTTGTTGTTGTTGTTGTGGTCGGAACCGGTTGGTCTGGTAGGGGTTGTAGTGATTCCTTGAAGGGTACTGTGGCTTGAATCTCGGGGCTTGAGGTCCAAGTCCCTTAGCTCGTTCCGCCCTCGTGGCTTGCATCTTCTGTTGCCTTTCTTCAAGAATCCGGCACTTGTTGACCAGAGTTGGGAAGTCTCTGATCTCCATGTGGGCCACGGCATAGTTCATCTCCACCTTCAGACCGGCCTCATACTTAACGCATTTCCAAACCTCATCGGGGTTACCTTGAAACACCCGAGACAACTTGATCAGCTCCTCGAACTTCGCAGTGTACTGGGCAACAGTAGACCCTCCCTGGGTCAACTGCATGAACTCAATGTCTTTTACATTCCTCACGGACTCCGGGAAATACTTCTCGTAGAAGTAAGTCTTGAACAGCTCCCAGTCAATGGGAGTTCCAGAAGCCTCTAGCAGACGCCTCGTGCCGTTCCACCAGAATTCGGCATCCGACTTCATCATGAAAGCAGCAAAGGTGACCTTCTGCTCCTCCGAGCAAGCAACCACAGAATAGATCTTCTCCATGTCCTTAATCCACTCGTCAGCCTTGTCGGGGTCCATCACCCCTCGGAACACCGGCGGGTTCGCCTTGCGGAACTCGCCAAAGCGGGCTTGTTCCACCGTCTTAGCAGCAGGGGGAGGAGGGGGAACAGGAACAGCATTTGCTTGTTGATCCATCTGATCGAACATTCATTCAATGGCTTGCGCCATGCGATGGACAGCAGCAGCAGTTGCATTGTCTTGGTCGGCATCGGGCGTAGTCCTAGGCCGTCGTCGTGGTGCCATTGGTCCCTAAACACATGGAACAATGAACATCAAGTTGATCAGGCTCAATATCCATGCAAAATGGGCTAGTTACCATGGCACTTGCAAGCAACAGAAGTCATGCGTTTCTAGTCCTATAGCTTATCTCTATCAAGCACTATACATGACATAACTATCGCATCATGCTTATAAAGCATAATCAGTCCAATCCTCAGGCTCCATGAGAATCGAACTGCTCTGATACCATAATGTAACTCTCTAAATCTTAACCTAAGACTACTAGTATGTACTTAGGTTAATCTTTAGAATATTACCTCTTGGTCTCATCTTTTACTTAGAAAATACTTAGCGGAAATATGGGTAAAATTTTTCTTTTTAAAAATCAAGGTGAGAGCCATGCACGAATCTTTAAAAGGAAGCATAACGAAACATATAAGCAAAGCGTAAAGGAACACATCATATCATGGAAACATCAACTAAAACATATATATATATATAATGTACCCACCCAAAGGTCAGGACTATTCGATACATCGGGAAATAGAATACAACTGAAGAACAAATACAAGGAAAACAAATACAGGGAAATCATAAAACAACACCCATGCCCGAGTGCACCTAGAGTAGGCAACCTCATACACAAAAGAAGGTTTGCCCTCAACTATGTGGCGTGTGTGCACTAACTGCTACCCCTCCTATGTCTACTCCTGCAGGTCTAAGTACTGTGGGGTCGAGTCGATCCACTGACGAATCTCGGCGGGAGTGGTCGAGCGCATCATCGGGGCATGTCCACCACGATGAGGGCGCATGGATGGCCTACGTGCCAACCTCAGTTGGACCACCGTCTCCTCACTCCCGGCTCTCATCGGTGGGTGAGCGGGACTGGAGCTCCAACTGTACATGTGTGATGGCGGGTCCTCGAATGGATCCGTCTCCAAGTACTGGGTGCGAGGCACGTACTCCGGGTAGTCGCGTACCGCTGATCCCTCAGGCTGCATGAGGAGGATCTGCTCTTCCCGTGATCTAGCTCACTCAAAAATATTGTTGTGATGGTAGGGGCAGTCGGGGTGAATCGGTAACTCCGTACTGGGTGTGCGAAGGGTCGTCCCATGAACATGAAGACTCTAACAGTGCAGCGACCCTCAAAATGGTATGACCCGAGTGCCGGGTCATGGTGCAGCTCCCTTACCAGGGTGTCGATGAAGAGTACGAATGTCGCCATCTAAAGATATGACGGAAGAAAAGAGAGAGGGAATGAGAATTTCTAAAAGAATTCTCAGTAGGGCAATCCCTAACTAGGTGACATCATCACATCCTCAGGAACCTTGGGTTTATTTCTAAAAGGTGTGCATATATGCATACTTCTTTTAAATAGGTTTTCTAAAGCATTAATTATCCAAGGTCCGTCATATTTTATAATACGTCTTATGACTAAGCATGCAGTATACTAAGACATGAATGCATCATATAGGTCAATGATATATTTAAGAAACATTATGATAGTGGCATAAGGTGTCAGATAAATCTCATTATAACTTTCTTGGTTTTTCATATCATATGTGACATTCTAAACTTTAACTTTTTCTCATGGGCCACCCTAATCATCTCCTAGGTTATGAGCTCACACCTTAACTAGTCGTCACTAGTTCTTACTTATCGTATGATAAGCGTAACATATACATAATCCCGACTTAATAGTGTGGGCTAGGGGGCAATTAAGGATCACCTCTCTTAGCGTCATTTCCTCTTTGAAACGCTCTACTGGCAACTAGTGCACAGTAGCATTGTCCGCTTTGGCAAGCTCTATGTCAATATCCTCACGGATTTGTTTTCTTGGGGGTGCTCGGCTAAACCGGTGTCACCCAAGAAGGCGTCTCAGTGTTGTGTCACATTTAAGTTCTCATAAAGTGTTAATTCATAGATACATCATTATTCATCATATAAATCTTTCTCGTAGTATGCTTCTCATCATATAATCATATATAAAACTATAACCTATTTTCACATAAAACATTTTCATAGCATATACATCATCACCTGAAACTTCTTCATAGCATATACATTATTACATAATCATACCTTAGACAATTATTCATACAAACTCACAAGCTTATTATGTTATAAACCCATAGTGTTTTATGCTTTGGTTCTTTTGAGTCTTAAACTTGTAAATTAATTGTTCTAGTATTATCCTTAACCTCTTACACACCTATAGGTTCACAACTAACAAGTTTTACTAATTTTTATGCTCAAGGACCTATCCAAACAGCACTATGCAGATTTGGACAGCTTTATATTTGTGTGATTACGGGGTTCTAGAAATTACAGTTTAGACCCTTAAAGTCCTTATCTCACATTCTAAGTTATCGATCGTCAAAGCCTAGTCTCTTGGGAACCTATGAGGTTATAACTAATTATTTCTCATCTCACACTATGGTCAAGAACATCTCTAAACCTCAAGGGTGTAGAATTTGAAATCCTAACTTTACGGGTACCTAGAAGTCACAACAATGACCCTTTCTAAGTTCGGTTTGCTCCTAAGGCTTCAAGATTAAGTCCTAAACCAATTATAAGTCATTTCTACACATTCAAACTAATTAAAAACCATGATTATTAAATCTAAACCTTGCTGGACAGAATCTAGAAAATTACATAATTAAAGGATCTAGAACTCTCAAATTAATTCTTTTCTAGTTCCTAACTTATCCTATCTTTCACATATGAGTCTTAACATTATTTTTTTTTACTCAAACATAGGAACATTATCATCATTAAAACAACACATATAGTGGCAGTAAAGAGCAAGGAAGAACCGAAAATATGCTTCTCCATAAAAGGCATAGAACACAATTTCTAAGGCACATAACTACTAGTTTCTCTTGGAACCATTTTAGAACTTTCAAAACTTGTTTATAAACACCTTCATCCTTTAAAATCATAAGAATACTTAAGAGGGCAGTGGCTAAATTATTTTTATCTCAAGAGATCCTAAATTCGTAAAACTTAGTTCTACATATTCCTTATACTCACATAAGCTTAGATAAATTATAAAACATAGTTTTTAACACTTAGAAACACCAAAGCCCCCTTAGGGCCGAAATGGGAACAACAAGAAATAAATATTTTTAGACCTTTGTTGAGACAACAATGGGCAAGTCTTTGAGCTCTAGGTTCATTAGGTTCATTAAAGTGATGACATAAAAATAAACATGCTCATGCACTTGTTTTAGGTTCCATTAGAAAGTAAAGTGATAGCACAAAGTAAATATGAATGCAACTCATTATTATCTTGGTATTAAGTGAGAACTTGAAATATATACATGATAATGCATAGCTTGAAATATAAACATGATAATGCAAGGTTCACTTATTATCTTGATACTTAGTGATAGCAAGGAAAGTAGACATGATGTGCATAGCATAAAGGTAAACATGATGCAAGGTTCATTTTATGGTTAGCTAGAGCTCATTCAAGACTTTAACAAGATAACAACCCAATACAATATCTCAAAGATCAAAATACCAAAACCGAAAGTCTTACAAAAAGAAAAAGAAAGTGAAACTAAGTCAAGTTCTTTATTAAATACCCAAAACCCCTATCTACAGAAAAATCTCTAGAACGTGCCGGCCAACTTTAAGGTTGACAAGGGTAGGCTTGGGTTTTTAGAAATCCTTAGATTAATTTTCTTAAGTTGAAAAATCATGTGAGCTAGATATCATATAGATGAAGTCATAAGGAAAGGAAAACTCAAGCTTTAGAGGTTTCTTTGAGATGAACACAATGTCATCATCTAGAAACTCTCATCATCAAGCTATCATGCTCATATCAAGGCCTAGAGGCCGAAATGAAAAGAAAAGGAAAACAAAGGAAAGTTCAAAAAGAATCCAAGAGGAAATTAGAGAAAAACACTTTCTTGAGCAAAACAAAGTTTGAAAACAAATCCCTACCTTGTGATGAATGTAAAAGCTTGGACTTGAAGATGGAAATGAGATGAGCAACACCTCCTAGGATGGTGATGATGATTCGGCCAAAGAGGAAGGAAAAGAAAGGAAATGTGTTTTGGGTGAAGTTGTGTTTGAGGTTGAGTATTTGAGAGCTTAGAGAATGATTTAAGGTTATGAGGTGGTAGATTGAGACTATGAGGTGATTATGTGAGGGAAGGATGAGAAAGATGAAGATGAAGAGAAAGAACTCTTGGAACTTTGAGAGAAAAGAAAAACTTAGCAAGACAATTCTAAAACTCTAAACTTAGCAAATGCTTCAAGGTGCAACAAGGCTATCACAAGCATCCTATTTATAGAAAAACAAAACCATGGAGCTCACCAAGGGAAGGAGTGGCCGTGTGGTATTGGAGGGAAAAGGGAGAGGAAAATATCTCTTTGATTGTGTTATAGAAGCATGGTTTGAAGTATGAGAGCTACGCTACAAAGTATGGCTTGATGTGAGTTAATTTCCTATCAATTTTGATGAAATTAGGCTTCTAGAAACTTGACATGGCTGGAACTTTTCCAGCCACAAATAAATGGGAAAAATGGGTTGTTTTAATTATTTATTCATGTGGAAATTCAAGCTTGATTGAAAGTTATGACAAGGTATAGTGTATGTGACTTGAGGTATGGCCTTGGAGTGTTGAAAAATTAAACATGTGATGCATATGGGGAGGGAGGGCTCACAGCCAGGTCTGGTACAGCAAGGAGGAGGTGAGGTTTGATCCTTTAATTGGGTGTTAATGGTAGGTTTAGATGTGTATTAGCTTAGGTACAAGGTTAGGAATAATTAAGCTTAAGTTTAGGTAACTAAGAATGTGTTTTAAGGATTTTATGAAAAGATTAGGAGTGATCATACATCATTAAAGAATTTTAAACTCATTTATGAATAAACAATGTGTAACACAATTCTATGATTTAAGGAATTGGAAAGAGAAAACACTATTCAAGATTCCATGACTAGGAGTCTTGAAATGATTTTGAGTTATAATTAAGCACTTTTCGGTTCTAATCAACTTTAATAAATTATTTTGACCCTAGATTAATTAAGGAAATTAATTAACCTTCGATTAGAGCCTAATATTGCTTAGGTTTGCTTAATCACGCGATTAAGCGTAAAAACACGAAACTAGGGGCAAAACCGTAATTTTGCACTAATTTCGCCTGGGACCTCCGAGATCAAAACTAAAGTCACAGTCTACATAAAAACGCCTTTTAAAATCATCTGGAGAAGTTTTGGGTTCATCCGGCACTTGCAAACGGGTAAAACACCGCAGGGGCGTTTTGGTCATTTTGACCCGAAAACTTGAAAAATGAGATTTTTGATCCCGGGAAGGTACACAAGTCATCTAATCCCCTTCCAACATTGAGTTTGCCCTTCGAGTACTGCCGAACCGGCTTTCCTCGAATTCCGAGCTGAAAATGACCTTAGGGGCATTTTAGTCATTCTCACTCTAACAGAAAAATTGGGGCGTTACATGAGTAGTCGAATATCTTATGAAATTTTAAAAGGCTTGAAGTTTAACAGAATTTTTAAAGTACAAAAATGATCTTCGACAAAAGGTTTAGTGAATATGTCGAACACTTGGTCTTCCGTATTTATAAATATTAATTCAACATTTCCTTTTTGACCATGATCTCTAATGAAATGATGCTTCATATCAATATGTTTTGATATGTGTAACATCCTAATTTTTAACCTAATACTCTAGAACATATTTAGGTTAATCATTAGGTTATTACTTCTTAGTCTCAACATTTTTATTAAAATACGTAGCGGAAGATACAGGTAAATTTTTTTTTAAATACAAAAGCAAAGTGAGAGCCGCATTTGACATAATCGTGAACTAAAACATACATTGCAAATCATACAGAGTAAACACGAAACAAAAGAGCATATAGCATATAAAACCATCAATGACACACCAAGGGAAAACTTTCATTAATATCATAATATGCCCACTCGAAGGCGGGACTTAGTTTAGTACAAGGTAATATAGATACAATGAAAAGGAAATACAATATGAACGGAAATACATGAAAGGCGTAAATAAAAACTCCTACCCTAGTACACCTAAGGTGGATAACCTTATGACAAAAGAAGGTTTATCCTATCTATGAGTGAGTGTGTGCACTAGATCTCCCCTAAAATAGCTACTACTAGAACCCAAGGTATAGCGGGATGAAACCGATCCACGGACGTAGTGCGGCAGGAGTAGGTACACGTAGTGGCTGATCATGTGCTCCTCCGGGGGGGGCATCTCGGCCTGCCTAGCCAACCTCAGCTGCGTAACTGTCCCCTCGCTCTCGCCCCTCACGAACTGAGGAGTGGGGGCATAGCTCTTGCTATACATGTGCATCGGTGGATCCTCCTCCGGGTCGTCCTGGAAGTCGTGGGCAGCCGAACCTCTGGTATACGTCCGAAGAATCCTCTCGTCACGCATCCGGGCGCGCTAAAAAAGCATAGCATCATCGTAGGGAGACATAGGAGAGAAGCGGTAGCTTTGTACAGGATGTGTAACGCCCCGATTTTCTATCAGAGTAAAAATGACCAAAATGCCCCTAGGTCATTTTCAGCCCGGAATTCAAGAAAAGCCGATCCGGCAGTACTCGAATGGCAAACTCAAGGTTGGAAGGGGATTAGTTGACTTGTGTACCTTTCTGGGATCGAAAATCTCGTTTTTTGAGTTTTCGGGTCAAAATGACCAAAATACCCCTGTGGTGTTTTACCCGTTTGCAAGTGCCGAATGAACCCGAAACTTCTCCAGATGGTTTTAAAAGACGTTTTTATGTATTCTATGACTTTAGTTTTAGTCCCGGAGGTCCCAGGAAAAATTAGTGTAAAATTACGATTTTGCCTCTAGCTTTGTGTTTTTTAGCTTAATCGCGTGATTAAGCAAACCTAAGCAATATTAGGCTCTAATCAAAGATTAATTAATTTCCATAATTAATCTTGAGTCAAAATAATTTATTAAAGTTGATTAGAACCTATGAATGCTTAATTTCAACTTAAAATCCTATTTTAAATTCAAGATTCCTAGTCATGGAATCTTGAATAGTGTTTTCTCTCTCCAATTCCTTAAATCATGGAATTGTGTTTCCATTTGTTTATTCAAAAATGAGTTTTTAATTCTCTAATGATGTATGAGCACTCCTAATCTAGTCATTACATGGCCCTAATTACCTACTTACTCACCTAAATACTCACTTACAAACTCCTAATCCAAAGCCTAACCAAACACACCCTTAATCACACTTCTAAACCACATTAAAGGAGATGATTTCTCCTCTCCTTTGGCTGCAGAAATCAGCACCAATTCCCCCTCCATTTTATCACATATTAATTTTATTTCACACTCCAAGATCATGCTTGAAGCCATACTCACCACCATGCTTCACCATGCCATCAAAATGCAATTCTCTTACCTCATGTTCCATGAGGATTCATTCTCCTCCACACATGCATTATCTCATGTTCCATGAGGATTCATTCTCCTGCACACACTCACCCTTATTCTTCTCTATAAATATCATGCCTAGATGAACTTTGCTACACTTTTGTTCATTTGCTAAGTTTAGTTTTCTAGCTTTTCTCTAAGTTCTTCCTTTTTCTCTCAAGCATTCCAAGAGCTCTTCCTCTTCATCTTCATCTTCTTCTTCTTCATCCTTCCCTTACATAATCACCTCATAATCTCACTCCACCACCTCATAACCTTAGATCATCCTCTAAGCTCTCAAACACTCAACCTCAAACACAACTTCACCCAAAACACATTTTCTCTCCTTTTTCCTTCACAAGGCCGAATCATCATTACCATCCTAGGAGGTGTTGCTCATCTCATTTTCATCTTCAAGTTCAAGCTTTCTATCTTCACTCTAGGTAGGGGTGCTATTCTAAACTTTTTTTTCTTTCTTGAAAATGAGTTTTCTCTAGCTTTCTCTTGGATTTCTTTTGAAACTTTTTCTTTGCTTTTCCTTTCCTCATTTCGGTCAAGAGGCCTTGTTGAGAACATGATAGCTCAATGATGAGAGCTCCTAGTGTTGGGTTTTTGCTTTTTAACTAAAGCCCAATAGGGCCTAGTGTGTAAGAAGAGCCCAAGAAACCTAGAGCCCGTTACATCTAAGGGTTAGGTTTTCTAGGAACCCATATATATACTACACTTAACCCTCTCCATAAGAAGTGAGTAGTCATAGAAGTAGAGGCAAGGTCATCTCCTGATTGAGAGAAAGTGCCCACACACTATTCTCCTTCCCCCTTGAGACATAGTCTGGAAGGTCTGCCATCAACCGACTACAAGGAGATCAATCGTGCGGTGACACAAGGATTCTAAGGCGAGGAAGATCATCAAAGATCCGCACTCCAAGAGGTATTCCTTGTGTGTCTATGAAACAATGATTATTCGATAAGCATACTGATATACTAGGTCCTTAAATTGCTTCCGCATAAATCCAATAGTTCCTACAAATTGGTATCAAAGCGTGACTGTACATTGGTATGTGAATCTAGTTTCATTATTCATGTAATTAGTTTGCTTCGTGAAATATGGCACCTAGGATTCTATATTTGTTGATCATATGTGTTGTATGTTTATCTTTATAATTCTTTTCATAAAAAATCAATGCTTTATTTAGTTTTCAACTTTAATCCATGATAGAGATTTGAATGTATTTTCTTGGGTTGTAACAAGGAGGCTAATCCCATATGATTAGGTTTCCTCCTTGATTTTTTTTTATTTCAATTCTTGTATATATTTTTTTGATGTTATACAAAAGTTGTAATAAAAGAAGATCAAGAAGATGCAAAAAAGAAGGACGTTCGTCACTGTTTGGACATGTTCGTGGACCTCTGGATCTCAGAATTGGACGTATCATATATCATTGGAAAGAGGACGGAAAGACAAACAAAATGGTGGGTGGACTGCAGCCAGGGGAGCTTCAACGGGTCGCCACGCGCCTCCAGAAGTTTCTGAGAGTGGTTTCCATGCGCCTGTGAAGATGGAGATAGTGAGGGCACGTGGGACATCAAAATTGGGTGATTCCAGTGGCATTGGCTTCGTCTCTTCATGGAGGTCCTAACCCTAAAATTTCATGCTGATCCGAGTTCAGGTGACGGCACAGTGGACGAAACAGTTAGGGTTCCTTGAAGTTGTCTTAGGTTTTCTTGCCAAAATTTGGTATTTTGGGCTTATGGACCCATGGTTACCATAAGAGGGCTTGAGATCAATACCTATGGACTAAAAGGAAGGACAAGAAGAACTTGAACATTTTTTGGTTATTTTATTTTCTCTAGGAAACCATGGATTAAAGTCTATTTTATTTAAATTGCTTTATTTTATGAATGGATGAATTATATGATAGATAACATGCTTATTGTGATCACATGTCATATAGAATAGGTGGTGCCATATTGCTACATAACTTGAAAATTACATGAGCATAATAGCTATTTTGTCATTCCGTGACTAGTATGATAGTTATTATAGGATTATTTTGATTCAAAATTATTCTCGAAAATTAATTAAAATTATTATGATTTTTGTTAAAAATCTAGATTAATGATTGAATTAATTAATTTTGAATAATTAAAATCAAGACAAATAATCCAAATTATTTCCTAAGAGAACTGTTTACATTGCGAGTAATTTGTAGGTCTTCTAAAATGGTCATGTGTTAACACACACTGCATACCACAATCATGTATCATGATTATGTGGAGCACACGCTGCCTATAATGACCGGATTTTAGGACCTTAATGATTTTAAAATTCCGATAAGCTAAGCTTGCACGTTCATCGACTTGAAGGTGCTTACATAGATTTTGAAATCAAACAAAGAATACTCAAATTTAAACAATTCTTGGAAATTGGAAAATTCTAAATTTTAAAATATTGAATGGGTGAAGGTTTTTTATTAAGTAATTAATTTAAAAACCTACGGGCTCCAATTGTGGGTTTATTAGTGAAAAGGTTATCGCTAAAGCCCCATCGGATAAGGATAATCGAATTTCACTAGATTAAACCTTAATATTTTCAAAATTTTAGTAAAGTTTTGCACGGCCCATCATCGGCAACACTTAGACACTAAAGAGAATTTTGAAAGTAAACAATGGTTAAATACATTCAACTTTGGTAAAGTTGTTAACCCTCCCATCGAGGCTTTAGCAATGGAACTAAAGGCCCAAAATAACAATATTAGTTTTACAAGTATATTGCCCATCGTAAGCCTTGTAAAGATAACTAATAGATTGTAAAACTATAAACGAGTAGTAGTTATCAGAATCTACTAGCGCAGTATCTGTTTATAGTTATTCTAGTTTGTAATTAGTGTGTTTTTTTTTTCCTTGTTTTCATAAAAATGTCTTCATTCAATCCTTTAGCTACTATCATGAGTCAAAAACCTATGGATGGTACAAGCTACAAACAATGGAAAACTAATTTGGATATTGTTCTTCAATATGAAAAGCTCAACTTTGTTCTGACTACCCCTATGCCAGCATAGCCTGCTGAAGATGCGCCTGAGGCAACAAAGACACGTCTTCAATAGGAGAAGGAAAGGTGGGAGAAGGCAAATGTGGCAGTCTGCTGCTATATTTTAGCTTGATCTACTTGATCACCTTCAAGAGCAAGTGAGCATGATTGAGAGTGGAGCAAAGATGCTCCAGACTCTTGATGGCATGTTTGCTACGTCTAACAGTTTTGCTAGACATAATGCACTGAATGCAGTCACCAAGACAGTGATGTCTGGAGGAAGTGTACGGGATCATTGTCTGACAATGATAGCAAACTTCAAGAAGGCTGAAGACAATGGGGTCAAATTTGAACAAGAAGTAAAAGTTGACCTTCTCTTGCAATCACTGCCTGAATACTTCAATCAATTCAAGATGAATTATAATATGAATAAGATGAATCTTGATCTTACTCAGCTGATGCATGAGCTTGAGAGTGCTGAACAGTCTCTAGTCAAGCAAGGCAGTGCATTTTTTGCTGGAGAGAGTTCTATGAAACCTAAGGGGAAACCCAAGGGAATGAACAAAAACAAGAAAAAGATGAAATCAGGTGTTCCAGTTGCCAAACTAGTTGCAATGAAGCAGCCAAGAGGCAAGTGCTTCAAGTGCGGACAAAAGGGGCATTAGAAGAAAAATTGCCCACGTATGAATAAACCAGGTATGGGTAATTTACATGTGATTGAGGCTTGTTTAGTGGAGAATTACAATGATAAATGGATCATTGATTCAGGAGCCACTAACCATGTTTGTTACTCTTTGCAGTGGTTCAAACATAGCTTGCCTGTGAGTGAAGGACAAAGAATTTTGAAGCTTGGAAATGGGGAACTTGTGTCTGCACTAGCAGTGGGACAAGTTGTTTTATCTTTTGATAATTGCAGAACTTTGGTTTTAGAAGACTGTTTATTTATTCTGGATTTTAAGAGGAATTTAATTTCTATTAGTTGTTTAGTTAAACATGGCTTGACAGTTCAGTTTAATTCCTCAGTTTCAATAAGAAGTTCATCTTCTTTTATTTGTTCCAGCGTAATGTTTAATGGTCTTTATTTCCTTAGTCCTGTGCCCTGTGAAGTTAATCATGTTGAATTAGGAGATGTTGAGCATGTTCATTCATCAAAGAAAAGAAAAGTTTCCAATGAAACTTATCTTTGGCATTTAAGATTGGGTCATATTAACTGTAACAGGATACAAGGTTTGGTCAATAGTGGGATTTTAAAATCCCTGAACTTTGAACTGATACCAGTTTGTGAATCTTGTTTAGAGGGTAAAATGACTAAGAGATCTTTCAAGGCCAAGGGAAATCGTGCCACACTTCAGCTGGAATTGGTACATACTGATGTATGTGGACCAAATGAATGTCCAGGCCAGAGGCAGGTATGAGTATTTTATCACATTTACTGATGATTACTCTAGATTTGGACATGTGTACCTTATGCGTCACAAGTCTAAAGCTTTTGGAAAATTCCAAGAGTTCAAGGCTGAGGTAGAAAAGTATCTTGGTGTTCAAATTAAGACTCTTCGGTCTAACTGAGGAGGTGAATACGTATCTAGAGAGTTCAGGTCTTACCTGACCAAAGAGGGGATAGTTTCATAATTATCTTCTCCAGGGACACCCCAACAGAATGGAGTTGCTGAAAGGAGAAATAGAACCCTTTTAGAAATGGCAAGATCTATGCTCAGTTATTCATCTCTTTCTAATTCATTCTAGGGATATGCCTTAGAAACTGCTATGTACCTATTGAACTTAGCTCCGTCCAAGACGGTTTCAAAGACACCAATAGAATTATGGAAAGGGTGTAAGCCTTCCTTGAATCATATTCGGATTTGGGGTGCTCCGCCATATGTCTTACAACAGAAGCCAAATAAGATGGACTCGCGTACAGAAGTATGCATGTTTATAGGCTATCCTAAAGGAACCAGAGGTTGGTTGTTTTATAGTCCGAAAGAAAAGAAGGTCATAGTGAGCACACACGCGACTTTCTTAGAAGAGGACTATATGGCAAATTATAAGCCAAGAAGTAAAGCTATTCTTGATGAGCTAGTCTCAGATCAAGTTTCACCTCAACCTCAGGCAGTTCCAGCTTTTATTCCTGTGGTTGTTCAAAGAGGGGAAAATATACCTGTTGTTGAACACACACAGGAACCAGAAATAGAACCAGAAGTTCAACATGATGATCAACAAGTGGAACCTGTAGAGATGCAGTTACCGCTTGTGGAAGAACAACAAAATCATGAATTGGTTAATCCACTTAATGAGGGTCCTCATCTAGAAATTGTTAACCCACCAAACTTGGATCCCCCTGTAGATGCACAACAACAAGTGCGGCAAAGTCATAGTAGGAGATCGATTCATAAACCCGTAAGATTTCTCTTGTTGGGCGAATCGCCTTAGGATGTCATCATTGAAGAAGATGATAATCCCACGAGTTATGATGAGGCACTAGGAGATGTTGATGCTCAGGAATGGCTTGAGGCTATGAATCGTGAAAATGGATTCTTTGTATTCCAACTCAGTTTGGTCTCTTGTAGATGCACCAAAAGGGGTAAGACCCATTGGGTGTAAATGGATCTACAAGAGAAAGAGAGGATCGGACGGGAAGGTTGAAACCTTCAAAGCTAGATTGGTGGCAAAAGGGTACACCCAAATAGAAGGTGTAGATTATGAAGAAACCTTTTTGCCGGTTGCCATGCTCAAGTCCATCCGGATTCTCTTAGCTGTTGCAGCAAATCTTGATTATGAGATTTGGCAAATGGATGTCAAAACTGTTTTTCTAAATGGAAATTTGGAAGAGGATATCTATATGCAGCAACCAAAAGGGTTCATAGCCAAAAGGGCAAGAGAACATGGTATGTAAGTTGCAAAGGTCCATTTATGGACTTAAGCAAGCGTCCAGATCATGGAACATCAGGTTTGATCAACCCATTAAGTCTTATGGTTTTGAGAAAAGTCCTGATGAGCCGTGTGTGTATAAAAGGATCCAAGGTAACGCAATATCTTTTCTGGTACTTTATGTGGATGATATACTCCTTATTGGAAATGATACGGAGGTATTGTTAGGCATAAAGACCTAGCTGAGCAAGCATTTTGATATGAAGGACCTGGGGGAAGCCAATTATATTCTTGGTATTAAACTCTTACGAGACTGGAAGAATAGGGTATTGGCATTATCCCAGGCTAACTACATCGACAAAAATACTTTCCAGGTTCAGCATGGAGAAATCCAAGAAGAGAATTGTACCCTTCAGGCATGGGATTCATCTCTCTAAGGAGCATTCTCCTAAAACTCCTGAGCAGAGAGAACGCATGAGTAGGATACCTTATGCTTCAGCTGTAGGTAGCCTTATGTATGCTATTCTGTTCACCAGACCAGATATTTGCTATGCAGTGGGAGTAGTAAGTCGATACCAATTTAATCCTAGAGAGGAACACTAGATAGTGGTTAAACATATACTCAAGTACCTTAGGAGAACGAGAGATTATATGTTGGTCTATTCTAGTGGGAGTATTGAAACCATTGGTTACACAGACTCATATTTCCAAGGAGACATTGACTTAAGAAAATCCACCTCTGGGTATGTGTTCACTCTTAATGGCAGGGCCATTTGTTGGAGGAGTGTCAAACAATCATGTGTGGCTGACTTTACCACAGAGGCTGAGTATGTAGCTACTTCTGAGGATGCAAAGGAAGCCGCATGGTTAAAGAAGTTCCTAACGGATCTTCAGGTGATACCAGGTGTTAGTCGTCCCATCACACTTTACTGTGACAACAGTGGGGCAGTAGCACAGTCTAAGGAACCAAGGTGTCACAAAAGACAAAAGCACATAGAGAGGAAGTACCACTTGATCCGAGATATAATTGAAAGAGGAGATACAGTGGTGGTCAAGATAACATCGGACGAGAACCTTGCTGACCCTTTTACTAAGAGTTTGCCTGAATGTGTGTTCGAGAGGCATATAACATCTATGGGTCTTAGGAGGATTCCAGATTTGCTATAGCTTTAGGAAGTTGTTATTTCACTTCGTTACTTTTGTACTTTTTGAGCAAGACATTATGACATTGTAATTTTTCTGAATGTTATAAATGAGGTATTATTCATTTATTCTACACACTATTTACAAACACTAAGGTTCGGATCAATTGTGAAGTATATGATCATATGGATACGTTCATGGAGGACATGATCATAGGTTCTCATAATTGATGAACAGGTTCACAACTGTTAAATAAAGTTGGGTACTTCATTTAGGCTGCAATATTTTATGAAATGGTTTTGTCCGAATCATTGTAAAATATTGGTGTGAATTAACATTCACATTGAAAGGATCAAGGAGAGATTTGAATAAGGGTGTTTTTTCTGTCATAAGGTATCAAATCTCCAGATAACTATAGTTATAAGATTGCTCTTAATTCTGAGTTTATTATAAATAGGCAATCAAATATTTTTCATTCTTTGATTTACCAACGGGTGAGGTGCGATCTATTGATGGCCAATAACTCGGTATTTTGGGAGTGAGATTGTTTGATTATCAGTATTTATGAGATAAACAATATAAAATTTGTAGGAAATGTCCCCTTAATATGTTTTGGTACTTGGATATTGAAGACACTGGCTAGTGCATGTAATCCATTAGAGAAACTATCATAGTCAAGGGAATAAATAATTGATTGGGTAACATAAAACTAGTCAATCAATTATAGACGTTCTACAAAGGGGTGATGCATATACATGTTATATATGTTATTCATCTTGGAGTTCAAGTTCAGGCTTTTAGTGGAGTAGCATCGAATTAGATAATCATTTGTTGATTATCATGAGCCTTGATTAATAACAGCTGGTAGATCCCCAGGCTAGCTCAAGATAAGGGATGGGGAAATTTCAGTTGATGATGATTAGTGAGTTACATGGTCTTGGGCTTTAAGCTCAAGTTTGTACTCAAGAGCAAGTGGGAAATTGTTAGGTTTTTGCTCTTTCACTAAAGCCCAATAGGGCCTAGTGTGTAAGAAGAGCCCAAGAAACCTAGAGCCCGTTACATCTAAGGGTTAAGTTTTCTAGGAACCCATATATATACTACACTTAACCTTCTCCATAAGAAGTGAGTAGTCACAGAGGTAGAGGCAAGGTCATCTCCTGATTGAGAGAACGTGCCCACACACTATTTGTAATGCCCCGATTTTTCTGCTAGAGTAAAAATGACCAAAATACCCCTATGGTCATTTTCAGCCCAGAATTCAAGGAAAGCCGATCCGGCAGTGCTCGAAGGGCAAACTCAATGTTGAAAAGGGATTGGATGACTCGTGTACCTTCCCGGGATCGAAAATCTCGTTTTTCGAGTTTTCGGGTCAAAATGACCAAAAAGCCCATGTGATGTTTTACCCGTTTGCAAGTGCTGGACGAACCTGAAACTTCTCCAGATGGGTTTAAAAGGCGTTTTTATGTAGACTATGACTTTAGTTTTGGTCCCGGAGGTCCCGGGCGAAATTAGTGCAAAAATTACAGATTTGCCCCTAGTTTCGTGTTTTTACGCTTAATCGCGTGATTAAGCAAACCTAAGCAATATTAGGCTCTAATCGAAGGTTAATTAATTTCCTTAATTAATCTTGAGTCAAAATAATTTATTAAAGTTGATTAGAACCTAAAAGTGCATAATTACAACTTAAAATCATATTTTAATTTCAAGACCCCTAGTCATAGAATCTTGAATAGTGTTTTCTCTTTCCAATTCCTTAAATCATGATATTGTGTTACACATTGTTTATTCATAAATGAGTTTTCAATTCTCTAATGATGTATGAGCACTCGCAATCTTGTCATAAAATCCTTAAAACACATTCTTAGTTACCTAACTTAAGCTTAATTATTCCTAACCTTGTACCTAAGTAAATACACATTTAAACCTACCATTAACACCCAATTAGATGATCAAAACTCACCTCCCCCATGTTGTCCCTCGTCTGGCCGAAACCTCCAAGCCTCCATATGCATCACATGTTCAATTTTATAACACTCCAAGGCCATACCTCAACTTACATATACCATACCTTGTCATAACTTTCAATCAAGCTTGAATTTCCACATGATTAAACAATTAAAACAATCCATTTTTCCCATTTATTTGTGGCTGGAAAAGTTCCAGCCATGACAAGTTTCTAGAAGCTTAATTTCATAAAAAATTGATAGGAAATTCACTCACATCAAGCCATACTTTGCATCATAGCTTCCATACTTCAAACCATGCTTGAATGACCTTGTGTAAGAGATATTTTTCTCTCCCTTTTCCCCCATCAATGCTACGGCCAAGGCTTCCCTTGGTGAGCCCATGGTTTTGTTTTTCTATAAATAGGATGCTTGTGATAGCTTAGTTGCACCTTGAAGCATTTGCTAAGTTTAGAATTCTAGAGTTATCTTGCTAATTCTTTTCTTTTTCTCTCAAAGTTCCAAGAGTTCTTTCTCTTCATCTTCAACCTCTCTTCACATTATCACCTCACCTGTAATGCCCCGATTTTTTCTGTAAGAGTGAAAATGACCAAAATGCCCCTGAGGTCAATTTCAGCCCGAAATTTGAGAAAAGCCGGTTCGGCAGTACTCGAAGGGTAAACTCAATGTTGGAAGGGGATTAGATGGCTTCTATACCTTCCCGGGATCGAAAATCTCATTTTTTGAGTTTTCGGGTCAAAATGACCAAAACGCCCCTCCGGTGTTTTACCTGTTTGCAAGTGCCGGATGAACCCGAAACTTCTCTAGATGATTTTAAAAGGAGTTTTTATGTAGACTGCAACTTTAGTTTTGATCCCGGAGGTCCCGGGGCGAAATTAGTGCAAAATTATGGTTTTGCCCCTAGTTTCGTGTTTTTACGCTTAATCGCGTGATTAAGCAAACGTAAACAATATTAAATGTATGTCGAAGGTTAATTAATTTCCTTAATTAATCTTGAGTCAAAATAATTTATTAAAGTTGATTAGAACCTAAAAGTTCTTAATTACAACTTAAAATCATATTTTAATTTCAAGACTCCTAGTCATAGAATCTTCAATAGTGTTTTCTCTTTCCAATTCCTTAAATCATGGAATTGTGTTACACATTGTTCATTCATAAATGAGGTTTTAATTCTCTAATGATGTATGAGCACTCGTAATCTTGTCATAAAATCCTTAAAACACATTCTTAGTTACCTAACTTAAGCTTAATTATTCCTAACCTTGTACCTAAGTAAATACACATTTAAACCTACCATTAACACCCAATTAGATGATCAAAACTCACCTCCCCCATGTTGTCCCTCGTCTGGCCGAAACCTCCAAGCCTCCATATGCATCACATGTTCAATTTTCTAACACTCCAAGGCCATACCTCAACTTACATATACCATACCTTGTCAGAACTTTCAATCAAGCTTGAATTTCCACATGATTAAATAATTAAAACAATCCATTTTGACCATTTATTTGTGGCTGGAAAAGTTCCAGCCATGACAAGTTTCTAGAAGCTTAATTTCATCAAGAATTGATAGGAAATTCACTCACATCAAGCCATGCTTTGCATCATAGCTTCCATACTTCAAACCATGCTTGAATGACCTTGTCTAAGAGATATTTTTCTCTCCCTTTTCCCCCATCAATGCTACGGCCAAGGCTTCCCTTGGTGAGCCCATGGTTTTGTTTTTCTATAAATAGGATGCTTGTGATAGCTTAGTTGCACCTTGAAGCATTTGCTAAGTTTAGAATTCTAGAGTTATCTTGCTAATTCTTTTCTTTTTCTCTCAAAGTTCCAAGAGTTCTTTCTCTTCATCTTCAACCTCTCTTCACATTATCACCTCACTGTATGCTTGATTTTTCTGTTAGAGTGAAAATGACCAAAATGCCCCTGAGGTCATTTTCAGCCCGAAAATTGAGGAAAGCCGGTTTGGCAGTACTCGAAGGGCAAACTCAATGTTGGAAGGGGATTAGATGGCTTGTATACCTTAATGGGATCGAAAATCTCATTTTTCGAGTTTTCGGGTCAAAATGACCAAAACGCCCTTGCTGTGTTTTACCTGTTGGCAAGTGCCGGATGAACCCGAAACTTCTCTAGATGATTTTAAAAGGAGTTTTTATGTAGACTGCAACTTTAGTTTTGGTCCCGGGGCGAAATTAGTGCAAACTTACGATTTTGCCCCTAGTTTAGTGTTTTTACACTTAATCGCGTGATTAAGCAAACCTAAGCAATATTAGGCTCTAATCGAAGGTTAATTAATTTCCTTAATTAATCTTGAGTCAAAATAATTTATAAAAGTTGATTAGAACCTAAAAGTGCTTAATTACAACTTAAAATCATATTTTAATTTCAAGACTCCTAGTCATAGAATCTTGAATAGTATTTTCTCTTTCCAATTCCTTAAATCATGGAATTGTGTTACACATTGTTTATTCATAAATGAGCTTTTAATTCTCTAATGATGTATGAGCACTCGTAATCTTGTCATAAAATCCTTAAAACACATTCTTAGTTACCTAACTTAAGCTTAATTATTCCTAACCTTGTACCTAAGTAAATACACATTTAAACCTACCATTAACACCCAATTACATGATCAAAACTCACCTCCCCTATGTTATCCCTAGTCTGGCCGAAACCTCCAAGCCTCCATATGCATCACATGTTCAATCTTCTAACACTCCAAGGCCATACCTCAACTTACATATACCATACCTTGTCATAACTTTCAATCAAGCTTGAATTTCCACATGATTAAATAAATAAAACAATCCATTTTTCCCATTTATTTGTGGCTGGAAAAGTTCCAGCCACGACATGTTTCTAGAAGCTTAATTTCATCAAAAATTGATAGGAAATTCACTCGCATCAAGCCATACTTTGCATCATAGCTTCCATACTTCAAACCATGCTTGAATGACCTTGTGTAAGAGATATTTTTCTCTCCCTTTTCCCCCATCAATGCTACGGCCAAGGCTTCCCTTGGTGAGCCCTTGGTTTTGTTTTTCTATAAATAGGATGCTTGTGATAGCTTAGTTGCACCTTGAAGCATTTGCTAAGTTTAGAATTCTAGAGTTATCTTGCTAATTCTTTTCTTTTTCTCTCAAAGTTCCAAGAGTTCTTTCTCTTCATCTTCAACCTCTCTTCACATTATCACCTCACCTGTAACGCCCCTATTTTTCTGTTACAGTGAAAATGACCAAAATGCCCCTGAGGTCATTTTCAGCCCGAAATTTGAGGAAAGTCGGTTCGGCAGTACTCGAAGGGCAAACTCAATGTTGAAAGGGGATTAGATGGCTTGTATACCTTCCCGGGATCGAAAATCTCATTTTTCGAGTTTTCGGGTCAAAATGAGCAAAACGCCCCTGCAGTGTTTTACCCGTTTGCAAGTGCCGGATAAACCCGAAACTTCTCTAGATAATTTTAAAAGGAGTTTTTATGTAGACTGCGACTTTAGTATTGGTCCCGGAGGTCCCGGGGCGAAATTAGTACAAAATTACGGTTTTGCCCCTAGTTTTGTGTTTTTATGCCTAATCGCGTGATTAAGCAAACCTAAGCAATATTAGGCTCTAATCGAAGGTTAATTAATTTCCTTAATTAATCTTGAGTCAAAATAATTTATTAAAGTTGATTAGAACCTAAAAGTGCCTATTTACAACGTAAAATCATATTTTAATTTCAAGACTCCTTGTCATAGAATCTTGAATAGTGTTTTCCCTTTCCTATTCCTTAAATCATGGAATTGTGTTACACATTGTTTATTCATAAATCAATTTTTAATTCTCTAATGATGTATGAGCACTCGTAATCTTGTCATAAAATCCTTAAAACACATTCTTAGTTACCTAACTTAAGCTTAATTATTCCTAATCTTCTACCTAAGTAAATACACATCTAAACCTACCATTAACACCCAATTACATGATCAAAACTCACCTCCCACATCTTGTCCCTGGTCTGGCCGAAACCTCCAAGCCTCCATATGCATCACATGTTCAATTTTCTCACACTCCAAGGCCATACCTCAAGTTACATATACCATACCTTGTCATAACTTTCAATCAAGCTTGAATTCCCACATGATTAAATAATTAAAACAATCCATTTTTCCCATTTATTTGTGGCTGGAAAAGTTCCAGCCATGACAAGTTTCTAGAAGCTTAATTTCATCAAAAATTGATAGGAAATTCACTCACATCAAGCCATACTTTGCATCATAGCTTCCATACTTTAAACCATGCTTGAATGACCTTGTGTAAGAGATATTTTTCTCTCCCTTTTCCCCCATCAATGCTACGGCCAAGGCTTCCCTTGGTGAGCCCTTGGTTTTGTTTTTCTATAAATAGGATGCTTGTGATAGCTTAGTTGCACCTTGAAGCATTTGCTAAGTTTAGAATTCTAGAGTTATCTTGCTAATTCTTTTCTTTTTCTCTCAAAGTTCCAAGAGTTCTTTCTCTTCATCTTCAACCTCTCTTCACATTATCACCTCACCTATAACGCCCCGATTTTTCTGTTAGAGTGAAAATGACCAAAATGCCCCTGAGGTCATTTTCAGCCCGAAATTTGAGGAAAGCCGGTTCGGCAGTACTTGAAGGGCAAACTCAATGTTGGAAGGGGATTAGATGGCTTGTATACCTTCCCGGGATCGAAAATCTCATTTTTCGAGTTTTCGGGTCAAAATGACCAAAACGCCCCTGCAGTGTTTTACCCGTTTGCAAGTGCCGGATGAACCCGAAACTTCTCTAGATGATTTTAAAAGGAGTTCTTATGTAGACTGCAACTTTAATTTTGGTCCCGGGGCGAAATTACTGCAAAATTACGATTTTGCCCATAGTTTCGTGTTTTTACACTTAATCGCGTGATTAAGCAAACCTAAGCAATATTAGGCTCTAATCGAAGGTTAATTAATTTCCTTAATTAATCTTGAGTCAAAATAATTTATTAAAGTTGATTAGAACCTAAAAGTGCTTAATTACAACTTAAAATCATATTTTAATTTCAAGACTCCTAGTCATAGAATCTTAAATAGTGTTTTCTCTTTTCAATTCCTTAAATCATGGAATTGTGTTACACATTGTTTATTCATAAATGAGCTTTTAATTCTCTAATGATGTATGAGCACTCGTAATCTTGTCATAAAATCCTTAAAACACATTCTTAGTTACCTAACTTAAGCTTAATTATTCCTAACCTTGTACCTAAGTAATTACACATTTAAACCTACCATTAACACCCAATTAGATGATCAAAACTCACCTCCCCCATCTTGTCCCTGGTTTGGCCGAAACCTCCAAGCCTCCATATGCATCACATGTTCAATTTTCTAACACTCTAAGGCCATACCTCAAGTTACATATACCATACCTTATCATTACTTTCAATCAAGCTTGAATTTCCACATGATTAAATAATTAAAACAATCCATTTTTCCCATTTATTTGTGGCTGGAAAAGTTCCAGCCATGACAAGTTTCTAGAAGCTTAATTTCATCAAAAATTGATAGGAAATTCACTCACATCAAGCCATACTTTGCATCATAGCTTCCATACTTCAAACCATGCTTGAATAACCTTGTGTAAGAGATATTTTTCTCTCCCTTTTCCCCCATCAATGCTACGGCCAAGGCTTCCCATGGTGAGGCCATGGTTTTGTTTTTCTATAAATAGGATGCTTGTGATAGATTAGTTGCACCTTGAAGCATTTGCTAAGTTTAGAATTCTAGAGTTGTCTTGCTAATTCTTTTCTTTTTCTCTCAAAGTTCCAAGAGTTCTTTCTCTTCATCTTCAACCTCTCTTCACATTATCACCTCACCTATAACGCCCCGATTTTTCTGTTAGAGTGAAAATGACCAAAATGCCCCTGAGGTCATTTTCAGCCCGAAATTTGAGGAAAGCCGGTTCGGCAGTATTCGAAGGGCAAACTCAATGTTGGAAGGGGATTAGATGGCTTGTATACCTTAACGGGATCGAAAATCTCATTTTTCGAGTTTTCGCGTCAAAATTACCAAAACGCCCTTGCGGTGTTTTACCTGTTTGCAAGTGCCGGATGAAGCCGAAACTTCTCTAGATGATTTTAAAAGGAGTTTTTATGTAGATTGCAACTTTAGTTTTGGTCCCGGGGCGAAATTAGTGCAAAATTACGGTTTTGCCCCTAGTTTCGTGTTTTTACACTTAATCGCGTGATTAAGCAAACCTAAGCAATATTAGGCTCTAATCGAAGGTTAATTAATTTCCTTAATTAGTCTTGAGTCAAAATAATTTATTAAAGTTGATTAGAACCTAAAAGTGCTTAATTACAACTTAAAATCATATTTTAATTTCAAGACTCTTAGTCATAGAATCTTGAATAGTGTTTTCTTTTTCCAATTCCTTAAATCATGGAGTTGTGTTACACATTGTTTATTCATAAATGAGCTTTTAATTCTCTAATGATGTATGAGCACTCGTAATCTTGTCATAAAATCCTTAAAACACATTCTTAGTTACCTAACTTAAGCTTAATTATTCCTAACCTTGTACCTAAGTAAATACACATTTAAACCTACCATTAACACCCAATTACATGATCAAAACTCACCTCCCCCACGTTGTCCCTAGTCTGGCCGAAACCTCCAAGCCTCCATATGCATCATATGTTCAACTTTCTAACACTCCAAGGCCATACCTCAACTTACATATACCATACCTTGTCATAACTTTCAATCAAGCTTGAATTTCCACATGATTAAATAATTAAAACAATCCATTTGTCCCATTTATTTATGGCTGGAAAAGTTCCAGCCATGACAAGTTTCTAGAAGCTTAATTTCATCAAAAATTGATAGGAAATTCACTCACATCAAGCCATACTTTGCATCATAGCTTCCATACTTCAAACCATGCTTGAATGACCTTGTGTAAGAGATATTTTTCTCTCCCTTTTCCCCCATCAATGCTACGGCCAAGGCTTCCCTTGGTGAGCCCATGGTTTTGTTTTTCTATAAATAGGATGCTTGTGATAGCTTAGTTGCACCTTGAAGCATTTGCTAAGTTTAGAATTCTAGAGTTATCTTGCTAATTCTTTTCTTTTTCTCTCAAAGTTCCAAGAGTTCTTTCTCTTCATCTTCAACCTCTCTTCACATTATCACCTCACCTATAACGCCCCGATTTTTCTGTTAGAGTGAAAATGACCAAAATGCCCCTGAGGTCATTTTCAGCCCGAAATTTGAGGAAAGTCGGTTGTGATACTTGAAGGGCAAACTCAATGTTGGAAGGGGATTAGATGGCTTGTATACCTTCCCGGGATCGAAAATCTCATTTTTCGAGTTTTCGGGTCAAAATGACCAAAACACCCCTGCAGTGTTTTACCCGTTTGCAAGTCCCGGATGAACCCGAAACTTCTCTAGATGATTTTAAAAGGAGTTTTTATGTAGACTGCAACTTTAGTTTTGGTCCCGGAGGTCCCGGGGCGAAATTAGTGCAAAATTACGGTTTTGCCCCTAGCTTCGTGTTTTTACGCTTAATCGCGTGATTAAGCAAACCTAAGCGATATTAGGCTCTAATCGAAGGTTAATTAATTTCCTTAATTAATCTTGAGTCAAAATAATTTATTAAAGCTGATTAGAACCTAAAAGTGCTTAATTACAACTTAAAATCATATTTTAATTTCAAGACTCCTTGTCATAGAATCTTGAATAGTGTTTTCTCTTTCCAATTCCTTAAATCATAGAATTGTGTTACACATTGTTTATTCATAAATGAGTTTTTAATTCTCTAATGATGTATGAGCACTCGTAATCTTGTCATAAAATCCTTAAAACACATTCTTAGTTACCTAACTTAAGCTTAATTATTCCTAACCTTGTACCTAAGTAAATACACATCTAAACCTACCATTAACACCCAATTACATGATCAAAACTCACCTCCCCCATCTTGTCCCTGGTCTGGCCGAAACCTCCAAGCCTCCATATGCATCACATGTTCAATTTTCTAACACTCCAAGGCCATATCTCAAGTTACATATACCATACCTTGTCATAACTTTCAATCAAGCTTGAATTCCCACATGATTAAATAATTAAAACAATCCATTTTTCCCATTTATTTGTGGCTGGAAAAGTTCCAGCCATGACAAGTTTCAAGAAGCTTAATTTCATCAAAAATTGATAGGAAATTCACTCACATCAAGCCATACTTTGCATCATAGCTTCCATACTTCAAACCATGCTTGAATGACCTTGTGTAAGAGATATTTTTCTCTCCCTTTTCCCCCATCAATGCTACGGCCAAGGCTTCCCTTTGTGAGCCCATGGTTTTGTTTTTCTATAAATAGGATGCTTGTGATAGCTTAGTTGCACCTTGAAGCATTTGCTAAGTTTAGAATTCTAGAGTTATCTTGCTAATTCTTTTCTTTTTCTCTCAAAGTTCCAAGAGTTCTTTCTCTTTATCTTCAACCTCTCTTCACATTATCACCTCACCTGTAACGCCCCGATTTTTCTGTAAGAGTGAAAATGACCAAAATGCCCCTGAGGTCATTTTATTGAAAATTTGAGGAAAGCCGGTTCGGCAGTACTCGAAGGGCAAACTCAATGTTGGAAGGGGATTAGATGGCTTGTATACCTTCCCGGGATCGAAAATCTCATTTTTCGAGTTTTCGGGTCAAAATAACCAAAACGCCCCTGCAGTGTTTTACTCGTTTGCAAGTGCCGGATGAACCCGAAACTTCTCTAGATGATTTTAAAAGGAGTTTTTATGTAGACTGCAACTTTAGTTTTGGTCCCGGGGCGAAATTAGTGCAAAATTACGGTTTTGCCCCTAGTTTCGTGTTTTTACACTTAATCGCGTGATTAAGCAAACCTAAGCAATATTAGGCTCTAATCGAAGGTTAATTAATTTGCTTAATTAATCTTGAGTCAAAATAATTTATTAAAGTTGATTAGAACCTAAAAGTGCTTAATTACAACTTAAAAACATATTTTAATTTCAAGACTCCTAGTCATAGAATCTTGAATAGTGTTTTCTCTTTCCAATTCCTTAAATCATGGAATTGTGTTACACATTGTTTATTCATAAATGAGCTTTTAATTCTCTAATGATGTATGAGCACTCGTAATCTTGTCATAAAATCCTTAAAACACATTCTTAGTTACCTAACTTAAGCTTAATTATTCCTAACCTTGTACCTAAGTAAATACACATTTAAACCTACCATTAACACCCAATTACATGATCAAAACTCACCTCCCCCACGTTGTCCCTAGTCTGGCCGAAACCTCCAAGCCTCCATATGCATCACATGTTCAATTTTCTAACACTCCAAGGCCATACCTCAACTTACATATACCATACCTTGTCATAACTTTCAATCAAGCTTGAATTTCCACATGATTAAATAATTAAAACAATCCATTTTTCCCATTTATTTGTGGCTGGAAAAGTTCCAGCCATGACAAGTTTCTAGAAGCTTAATTTCATCAAAAATTGATAGGAAATTCACTCACATCAAGCCATACTTTGCATCATAGCTTCCATACTTCAAACCATGCTTGAATGACCTTGTCTAAGAGATATTTTTCTCTCCCTTTTCCCCCATCAATGCTACGGCCAAGGCTTCCCTTGGTGAGCCCATGGTTTTGTTTTTCTATAAATAGGATGCTTGTGATAGCTTAGTTGCACCTTGAAGCATTTGCTAAGTTTAGAATTCTAGAGTTATCTTGCTAATTCTTTTCTTTTTCTCTCAAAGTTCCAAGAGTTCTTTCTCTTCATCTTCAACCTCTCTTCACATTATCACCTCACCTGTAACGCCCCGATTTTTCTGTTAGAGTGAAAATGGCCAAAATGCCCCTGAGGTCATTTTCAGCCCGAAATTTGAGGAAAGTCGGTTCGGCAATACTTGAAGGGCAAACTCAATGTTGGAAGCGGATTAGATGGCTTGTATACCTTCCCGGGATCGAAAATCTCATTTTTCGAGTTTTCGGGTCAAAATGACCAAATCACCCCTGCAGTGTTTTACCCGTTTGCAAGTGCCGGATGAACCCGAAACTTCTCTAGATGATTTTAAAAGGAGTTTTTATGTAGACTGCAACTTTAGTTTTGGTCCCGGAGGTCCCGGGGCGAAATTAGTGCAAAATTACGGTTTTGCCCCTAGCTTCGTGTTTATACGCTTAATCGCGTGATTAAGCAAACCTAAGCGATATTAGGCTTTAATCGAAGGTTAATTAATTTCCTTAATTAATCTTGAGTCAAAATAATTTATTAAAGCTGATTAGAACCTAAAAGTGCTTAATTACAACTTAAAATCATATTTTAATTTCAAGACTCCTAGTCATAGAATCTTGAATAGTGTTTTCTCTTTCCAATTCCTTAAATCATGGAATTGTGTTATACATTGTTTATTCATAAATGAGTTTTTAATTCTCTAATGATGTATGAGCACTCATAATCTTGTCATAAAATCCTTCAAACACATTCTTAGTTACCTAACTTAAGCTTAATTATTCCTAACCTTGTACCTAAGTAAATACACATCTAAACCTACCATTAACACCCAATTACATGATCAAAACTCACCTCCCCCATCTTGTCCCACTCGGTCCTGGCCGAAACCTCCAAGCCTCCATATGCATCACATGTTCAATTTTCTAACACTCCAAGGCCATACCTCAAGTTACATATACCATACCTTGTCATAACTTTCAATCAAGCTTGAATTCCCACATGATTAAATAATTAAAACAATCCATTTTTCCCATTTATTTGTGGCTGGAAAAGTTCCAGCCATGACAAGTTTCAAGAAGCTTAATTTCATCAAAAATTGATAGGAAATTCACTCACATCAAGCCATACTTTGCATCATAGCTTCCATACTTCAAATCATGCTTGAATGACCTTGTGTAAGAGATATTTTTCTCTCCCTTTTCCCCCATCAATGCTACGGCCAAGGCTTCCCTTGGTGAGCCCATGGTTTTGTTTTTCTACAAATAGGATGCTTGTGATGGCTTAGTTGCACCTTGAAGAATTTGCTAAGTTTAGAATTCTAGAGTTATCTTGCTAATTCTTTTCTTTTTCTCTCAAAGTTCCAAGAGTTATTTCTCTTCATCTTCAACCTCTCTTCACATTATCACCTCACCTGTAACGCCCCGATTTTTCTGTAAGAGTGAAACTGACCAAAATGCCCCTGAGGTCATTTTCAGCCCGAAATTTGAGGAAAGCCGGTTCGGCAGTACTCGAAGGGCAAACTCAATGTTGGAAGGGGATTAGATGGCTTGTATACCTTCCCGGGATCAAAAATCTCATTTTTCGAGTTTTCGGGTCAAAATGACCAAAACGCCCCTGCAGTGTTTTACTCGTTTGCAAGTGCCGGATGAACCCGAATCTTCTCTAGATGATTTTAAAAGGAGTTTTTATGTAGACTGCAACTTTAGTGTTGGTCCCGGGGCGAAATCAGTGCAAAATTACGGTTTTGCCCCTAGTTTCGTGTTTTTACACTTAATCGCGTGATTAAGCAAACCTAAGCAATATTAGGCTCTAATCGAAGGTTAATTAATTTCCTTAATTAATCTTGAGTCAAAATAATTTATTAAAGTTGATTAGAAGCTAAAAGTGCTTAATTACAACTTAAAATCATATTTTAATTTCAAGACTCCTAGTCATAGAATCTTGAATAGTGTTTTCTCTTTCCAATTCCTTAAATCATGGAATTGTGTTACACATTGTTTATTCATAAATGAGCTTTTAATTCTCTAATGATGTATGAGCACTCGTAATCTTGTCATAAATTCCTTAAAACACATTCTTAGTTACCTAACTTAAGCTTAATTATTCCTAACCTTGTACCTAAGTAAATACACATTTAAACCTACCATTAACACCCAATTACATGATCAAAACTCACCTCCCCCACGTTGTCCCTAGTCTGGCCGAAACCTCCAAGCCTCCATATGCATCACACGTTCAATTTTCTAACACTCCAAGGCCATACCTCAACTTACATATACCATACCTTGTCATAACTTTCAATCAAGCTTGAATTTCCACATGATTAAATAATTAAAACAATCCATTTTTCCCATTTATTTGTGGCTGGAAAAGTTCCAGCCATGACAAGTTTCTAGAAGCTTAATTTCATCAAAAATTGATAGGAAATTCACTCACATCAAGCCATACTTTGCATCATAGCTTCCATACTTCAAACCATGCTTGAATGACCTTGTGTAAGAGATATTTTTCTCTCCCTTTTCCCCCATCAATGCTACGGCCAAGGCTTCCCTTGGTGAGCCCATGGTTTTGTTTTTCTATAAATAGGATGCTTGTGATAGCTTAGTTGCACCTTGAAGCATTTGCTAAGTTTAGAATTCTAGAGTTATCTTGCTAATTCTTTTCTTTTTCTCTCAAAGTTCCAAGAGTTCTTTCTCTTCATCTTCAACCTCTCTTCACATTATCACCTCACCATGCTTGGATTTTTCTGTTAGAGTGAAAATGACCAAAATGCCCCTGAGGTCATTTTCAGCCCGAAATTTGAGGAAAGTTGGTTCGGCAGTACTTGAAGGGCAAACTCAATGTTGGAAGGGGATTAGATGGCTTGTATACCTTCCCGGGATCGAAAATCTCATTTTTCGAGTTTTCGGGTCAAAATGACCAAAACACCCCTGCAGTGTTTTACCCGTTTTACAAGTCTTGGGATGAACAGAAACTTCTCTAGATGATTTTAAAAGGAGTTTTTATGTAGACTGCAACTTTAGTTTTGGTCCCGGAGGTCCCGGGGCGAAATTAGTGCAAAATTACGGTTTTGCCCCTAGCTTCGTGTTTATACGCTTAATCGCGTGATTAAGCAAACCTAAGCGATATTAGGCTCTAATCGAAGGTTAATTAATTTCCTTAATTAATCTTGAGTCAAAATAATTTATTAAAGCTGATTAGAACCTAAAAGTGCTTAATTACAACTTAAAATCATATTTTAATTTCAAGACTCCTTGTCATAGAATCTTGAATAGTATTTTCTCTTTCCAATTCCTTAAATCATGGAATTGTGTTACACATTGTTTATTCATAAATGAGCTTTTAATTCTCTAATGATGTATGAGCACTCGTAATCTTGTCATAAAATCCTTAAAACACATTCTTAGTTACCTAACTTAAGCTTAATTATTCCTAACCTTGTACCTAAGTAAATACACATCTAAACCTACCATTAACACCCAATTACATGATCAAAACTCACCTCCCCCATGTTGTCCCTAGTCTGGCCGAAACCTCCAAGCCTCCATATGCATCACATGTTCAATTTTCTAACACTCCAAGGCCATACCTCAAGTTACATATACCATACCTTGTCATAACTTTCAATCAAGCTTGAATTCCCACATGATTAAATAATTAAAACAATCCATTTTTCCCATTTATTTGTGGCTGGAAAAGTTCCAGCCATGACAAGTTTCTAGAAGCTTAATTTCATCAAAAATTGATAGGAAATTCACTCACATCAAGCCATACTTTGCATCATAGCTTCCATACTTCAAACCATGCTTGAATGACCTTGTGTAAGAGATATTTTTCTCTCCCTTTTCCCCCATCAATGCTACGGCCAAGGCTTCCCTTGGTGAGCCCATGGTTTTGTTTTTCTATAAATCGGATGCTTGTGATAGCTTAGTTGCACCTTGAAGCATTTGCTAAGTTTAGAATTCTAGAGTTATCTTGCTAATTCTTTTCTTTTTCTCTCAAAGTTCCAAGAGTTTTTTCTCTTCATCTTCAACCTCTCTTCACATTATCACCTCACCTGTAACGCCCCGATTTTTCTGTTAGAGTGAAAATGACCAAAATGCCCCTGAGGTCATTTTCAGCCCGAAATTTGAGGAAAGCCGGTTCGGCAGTACTCGAAGGGCAAACTCAATGGTGGAAGGGGATTAGATGGCTTGTATACCTTCCCGGGATCGAAAATCTCATTTTTCGAGTTTTCGGGTCAAAATGAGCAAAACGCCCCTGCAGTGTTTTACCCGTTTGCAAGTGCCGGATGAACCCGAAACTTCTCTAGATGATTTGAAAAGGAGTTTTTATGTAGACTGCAACTTTAGTTTTGGTCCCAGGGCGAAATTAGTGCAAAATTACGGTTTTGCCGCTAGTTTAGTGTTTTTACACTTAATCGCGTGATTAAGCAAACCTAAGCAATATTAGGCTCTAATCGAAGGTTAATTAATTTCCTTAATTAATCTTGAGTCAAAATAATTTATTAAAGTTGATTAGAACCTTAAAGTGCTTAATTACAACTTAAAATCATATTTTAATTTCAAGACTCCTAGTCATAGAATCTTGAATAGTGTTTTCTCTTTCCAATTCCTTAAATCATGGAATTGTGTTACACATTGTTTATTCATAAATGAGCTTTTAATTCTCTAATGATGTATGAGCACTCGTAATCTTGTCATAAAATCCTTAAAACACATTCTTAGTTACCTAACTTAAGCTTAATTATTCCTAACCTTGTACCTAAGTAATTACACATTTAAACCTACCATTAACACCCAATTAGATGATCAAAACTCACCTCCCCCATCTTGTCCCTGGTCTGGCCGAAACCTCCAAGCCTCCATATGCATCACATGTTCAATTTTCTAACACTCCAAGGCCATACCTCAAGTTACATATACCATACCTTGTCATAACTTTCAATCAAGCTTGAATTCCCACATGATTAAATAATTAAAACAATCCATTTTTCCCATTTATTTGTGGCTGGAAAAGTTCCAGCCATGACAAGTTTCTAGAAGCTTAATTTCATCAAAAATTGATAGGAAATTCACTCACATCAAGCCATACTTTGCATCATAGCTTCCATACTTCAAACCATGCTTGAATGACCTTGTGTAAGAGATATTTTTCCCTCCCTTTTCCCCCATCAATGCTACGGCCAAGGCTTCCCTTGGTGAGCCCATGGTTTTGTTTTTCTATAAATAGGATGCTTGTGATAGCTTAGTTACACCTTGAAGCATTTGCTAAGTTTAGAATTCTAGAGTTATCTTGCTAATTCTTTTCTTTTTCTCTCATAGTTCCAAGAGTTATTTCTCTTCATCTTCAACCTCTCTTCACATTATCACCTCACCTGTAACGCCCCGATTTTTGTGTTAAAGTGAAAATGACCAAAATGCCCCTGAGGTCATTTTCAGCCCGAAATTTGAGGAAAGTCGGTTCGGCAGTACTCGAAGGGCAAACTCAATGTTGAAAGGGGATTAGATGGCTTGTATACCTTCCCGGATCGAAAATCTCATTTTTCGAGTTTTCGGGTCAAAATGAGCAAAACGCCCCTGCAGTGTTTTACCCGTTTGCAAGTGCCAGATGAACCCGAAACTTCTCTAGATGATTTTAAAAGGAGTTTTTATGTAGACTGCAACTTTAGTTTTAGTCCCGGGGCGAAATTAATGTAAAATTACGGTTTTGCCCCTAGTTTCGTGTTTTTACACTTAATCGCGTGATTAAGCAAACCTAAGCAATATTAGGCTCTAATCGAAGGTTAATTAATTTCCTTAATTACTCTTGAGTCAAAATAATTTATTAAAGTTGATTAGAACCTAAAAGTGCTTAATTACAACTTAAAATCATATTTTAATTTCAAGACTTCTAGTCATAGAATCTTGAATAGTATTTTCTCTTTCCAATTCCTTAAATCATGGAATTGTGTTACACATTGTTTATTCATAAATGAGCTTTTAATTCTCTAATGATGTATGAGCACTCGTAATCTTGTCATAAAATCCTTAAAACACATTCTTAGTTACCTAACTTAAGCTTAATTATTCCTAACCTTGTACCTAAGTAAATACACATCTAAACCTACCATTAACACCCAATTACATGATCAAAACTCACCTCCCCCATGTTGTCCCTAGTCTGGCCGAAACCTCCAAGCCTCCATATGCATCACATGTTCAATTTTCTAACACTCCAAGGCCATACCTCAAGTTACATATACCATACCTTGTCATAACTTTCAATCAAGCTTGAATTCCCACATGATTAAATAATTAAAACAATCCATTTTTCCCATTTATTTGTGGCTGGAAAAGTTCCAGCCATGACAAGTTTCTAGAAGCTTAATTTCATCAAAAATTGATAGGAAATTCACTCACATCAAGCCATACTTTGCATCATAGCTTCCATACTTCAAACCATGCTTGAATGACCTTGTGTAAGAGATATTTTTCTCTCCCTTTTCCCCCATCAATGCTACGGCCAAGGTTTCCCTTGGTGAGCCTATGGTTTTGTTTTTCTATAAATAGGATGCTTGTGATAGCTTAGTTGCACCTTGAAGCATTTGCTAAGTTTAGAATTCTAGAGTTATCTTGCTAATTCTTTTCTTTTTCTCTCAAAGTTCCAAGAGTATTTTCTCTTCATCTTCAACCTCTCTTCACATTATCACCTCACCTGTAATGCCCCGATTTTTCTATTAGAGTGAAAATGACCAAAATGCCCCTGAGATCATTTTCAGCCCGAAATTTGAGGAAAGCCGGTTCGGCAGTACTCGAAGGGCAAACTCAATGTTGGAAGGGGATTAGATGGCTTGTATACCTTCCCGGGATCGAAAATCTCATTGTTCGAGTTTTCGGGTCAAAATGACCAAAATGCCCCTGCAGTGTTTTACCCGTTTGCAAGTGCCGGATGAACATGAAACTTCTCTACATAATTTTAAAAGGCATTTTTATGTTGACTACAACTTTAGTTTTGGTCCCGGAGGTCCCGGGCGAAATTAGTCCAAAATTACGGTTTTGCCCCTAGTTTCGTGTTTTTACGCTTAATCGCGTGATTAAGCAAACCTAAGCAATATTAGGCTCTAATCGAAGGTTAATTAATTTCCTTAATTAATCTTGAGTCAAAATAATTTATTAAAGTTGATTAGAAGCTAAAAGTGCTTAATTACAACTTAAAATCATATTTTAATTTCAAGACTCCTAGTCATGGAATCTTGAATAGTGTTTCCTCTATCCAATTCCTTAAATCATGGAATTGTGTTACACATTGTTTATTCATAAATGAGCTTAAAATTCTCTAATGATGTATGAGCACTCCTAACCTTGTCATAAAATCCTAATTACTCATTCTGAGTTACCTAAACTTAAGCTTAATTATTCCTAACCTTGTACCTAAGCTAATACACATCTAAACCTACCATTAACACTCAATTACATGATCAAATCATCCTCCTCCTTGCTGTACCAGACCTGGCCGTGAGCCCTCCCTCCCCATATGCATCACATGTTCAATTTTTCAACACTCCAAGGCCATACCTCAAGTCACATACACTATACCTTGTCATAACTTTCAATCAAGCTTGAATTTTCACATGAATAAATAATTAAAACAACCCATTTTTCCCATTTATTTGTGGCTGGAAAAGTTCCAGCCATGTCAAGTTTCTAGAAGCCTAATTTCATATAAATTGATAGGAAATTAACTCACATCAAGCCATACTTTGTAGCATAGCTTCCATACTTCAAACCATGCTTCTATGACACAATCAAAGAGATATTTTCCTTTCCCTTTGTCCTCCAATGCTACGGCCAGCACCCCTCCCTTGATGAGCCCATGGTTTTGTTTTTCTATAAATAGGATGCTTGTGATAGCCTTGTTGCACCTTGAAGCATTTGCTAAGTTTAGAGTTTTAGAGTTGTCTTGCTAAGTTTTTCTTTTCTCTCAAAGTTCCAAGAGTTCTTTCTCTTCATCTTCATCTTCCTCATCCTTCCCTCACATAATCACCTCATAGTCTCAATCTACCACCTCATAACCTTAAATCATTATCTAAGCTCTCAAATACTCAACCTCAAACACAACTTCACCCAAAACACATTTCCTTTCTTTTCCTTCCTCTTTGGCCGAATCATCACCACCATCCTAGGAGGTGTTGCTCATCTCATTTCCATCTTCAAGTCCAAGCTTTTACCTTCATCACTAGGTAGGGAGTTTCTTTTCAAACTTTGTTTTACTCAAAGGATGTGTTTCCTCTAGTTTTCTCTTGGATTCTTTTTGAACTTTCCTTTGTTTTTCCTTTTCTTTTCATTTCGGCCTCTAGGCCTTGTTATGAGCATGATAGCTTGATGATGAGAGTTTCTAGATGATGACATTGTGTTCATCTCAAAGAAACCTCTAAAGCTTGAGTTTTCTTTTCCTTATGACTTCATCTATATGATATCTAGCTCACATGGTTTTTCAACTTAAGAAAATTAATCTAAGGATTTCTAAAAGCCCAAGCCTACCCTTGTCAACCTTAAAGTTGGTCGGCACGTTCTAGAGATTTTCTCTAGATAGGGGTTTTGGGTATTTAATAAAGAACTTGACTTAGTTTCACTTTCTTTTCTTTTGTAAGACTTTCAGTTTTGATGTTTTGATCTTTGAGATATTGTATTGGGTTGTTATCTTATTAAAGTCTTGAATGAGCTCTAGTCAACCATAAAATGAACCTTGCATCATGTTTACTTTATGCTTTGCATATCATGTTTAATTCCTTGCTATCACTAAATACCAAGATAATAAGTGAACCTTGCATTATCATGTTTATATTTCAAGCTATGCATTATCATGTTTATATTTCAAGTTCTCACTTAATACCAAGATAATAATGAGTTGCATTCATATTTACTTTGTGCCATCACTTTACTTTCTAATGGAACCTAAAATAGTGCATGAGCATGTTTATTTTTATGTCATCACTTTAATGAACCTAGAGCTCAAAGACTTGCCCATTGTTGTCTCTACAAAGGTCTAAAAATATTTATTTCTTGTAGTTCCCATTTCGGCCCTAAGGGCTTTGGTGTTTCCAAGTGTTGAAAACTATGTTTTATAATTTTTCTAAGCTTATGTGAGTATAAGGAATATGTAGAACTAAGTTTTATGAATTTAGGACCTCTTGAGATAAAAATAATGTAGCCACTGCCCTCTTAAGTATTCTTATGATTTTAAAGGATGAAGGTGTTTATAAACAAGTTTTGAAAGTTCTAAAATAGTTCCAAGAGAAACTAGTAGCTTATGTGCCTTAGAAATTGTGTTCTATGCCTTTTATGGAGAAGTATATTTTCAGTTCTTCCTTGCTCTTTACTGCCACTGTATGTGCTGTTTTAATGATGATAATGTGCCTATGTTTGAGTAAAAATAATGTTAAGACTCATATGTGAAAGATAGGATAAGTTAGGAACTAAAAAAGAATTAATTTGAGAGTTCTAGATCCTTTAATTATGTAATTTTCTGGATTCCGTCCAGCAAGGTTTAGATTTAATAATCATGGTTTTTAATTAGTTTGAATGTATAGGAATGACTCATAATTTGTTTAGGACTTAATCTTGAAGACTTAGGAGCAAACCGAACTTAGAAAGGGTCATTGTTGTGACTTCTAGGTACCCGTAAAGTTAGGATTTCAAATTCTGCACCTTGAGGTTTAGAGAGGTTCTTAACCATAGTGTGAGGTGAGAAATACTTAGTTATAACCTCATAGGTTTCCAAGAGACTAGGTTTTGATGATCGATAACTTAGAATGTGAGATAAGGACTTTAAGGGTCTAAACCGTAATTTCTAGAACCCCGTAATCACACAAATATAAAGCTGTCCAAATCTGCATAGTGCCGTTTGGATAGGTCCTTGAGCATAAAAATTAGTAAAACTTATTAGTTGTGAACCTATAGGTGTGTAAGAGGTTAAGGATAATACTAGAACAATTAGTTTACAAGTTTAAGACTCAAAAGAACCAAAGTATAAAACACTATGGGTTTATAACATAATAAGCTTGTGAGATTGTATGAATAATTGTCTAAGGTATGATTATGTGATAATGTATATGCTATGAAGAAGTTTTACATATACACTATGAAGAAGTTTCATGTGATGATGTATATGCTATGAAAAAGTTTTATGTGAAAATAGGTTATAGCTTTATATATGATTATATGATGAGATGCATACTATGAGAAAGATTTATATGATGAATAATGATGTATCTATTAATTAACACTTTATGAGAACTTAAATGTGACACAACACTGAGACGCCTTCTTGGGTGACACCGGTTTAGCCGAGCACCCCCAAGAAAACAAATCCGTGAGGGTATTGACATAGAACTTGCCAAAGCGGACAATGCTACTGTGCACTAGTTGCCAGTAGAGCATTTCAAAGAGGAAATGACCCTAAGAAAAGTGATCCTTAATTGGCCCTTAGCCCGTACTTTAAGTCAGGATTATGTTACGCTTATCATAGGATAAGTAAGAACTTGTGACGACTAGTTAAGGTATGAGCTCATAACCTAGAGATGTTTTAGGGTGGCCCCATGAGATGAAAGTTAAAGTTTAAAATGTCACATGTGCTATACCTATCCCCTTATGCCAATGTTATAATGTTTCTCAGTTATTCTATTGATTGGCTTACCTTTATGATGTATTCATGTCATTAGTATATTCCATGCTTAGTCATAAGACGCATTATAAAATATGACGGGCCTTGGATAAATAAAACTTTAGAAAACTAACTTGAAAGGAGTTTATATGCATGCACACCTTTTTAGAAATAAAACCCAAGGTTCCTGAGGATATGATGAGGTCACCTAGGTAGGGATTACCCTACTGAGAATTCTTTTAGAAGATTCTCATTCCTTCTCTCTTTTCTTCCGTCATATCTTCAGATGGCGACATTCGTACTCTTCATTGACACCCCGGTATGGGAGCTGCACCATGACCCGGCACTCGGGTCACACCATTTTGAGGGTCGCTACACTATTAGAGTCTTCATGTTCATGGGACGACCCTTCACACACCCAGTCCGGAGTTACTGATTCACCCCGACTGCCCCCTACCATCACAACAATATTTTTGAGCGAGCTAGATCACGGGACGAGCAGATCCTCCGCATGCAGCCTGAGGGATCAGCGGTACGCGACTACCCGGAGTACGTGCCTTGCACCCAGTACTCGGAGGCAGATCCATCCGAGGACCCACCATCACACATGTATAGTTGGAGCTCCAGTCCCCCTCCCCCACCGATGAGAGCCAGGAGTGAGGAGACGGTGGTCCAGCCGAGGTTGGCACGTAGGCCATCCATGAGCCCTCACCGCGGTGGACATACCCCGATGATGCGCTCGACCACTCCCACCGAGATTTGTCAGTGGATCGACTTGACCCCACAGTACTCGGACCAGCAGGAGTAGACATAGGAGGGGTAGCAGTTAGGGCACACACGCCACATAGTTGAGGGCAAACCTTCTTTTATGTATGAGGTTGCCTACTCTAGGTGCACTCGGGCATGGGTGTTATTTTATGATTTCCCTGTATTTGTTTTCCTTGTATTTGTTCTACAGTTGTATTATGTTTCCCGATGTATCGACTAGTCCTGCCCTTTTGGGTGGGCATATTATATAAATATATATATGTTTCAGTTGATGTTTCCATGATATGATGTGTTCCTTTACGCTTTGCTTATATGTTTCGTTATGCTTCCTTTTAAAGATTCGTGCATGGATCTCATCTTGATTTTAAAAAGAAAAATTTTACCCATATTTCCGCTAAGTATTTTCTAAGTAAAAGATGAGACCAAGAGGTAATATTCTAAAGATTAACCTAAGTACATACTAGTAGTCTTAGGTTAAGATTTAGGGTGTTACATCACCACTTCAATCCACCATATCATAACCTTAGATCATCATCAAATCTCTTAAACACTAAACCTCAAACACAAGCTTCCTCAAAACACATCTCCTTTCCTTTTCTTTCTATTTGGCCGAAGCCATTACACCACCTTATGAGGAGTTGCTCTTCTCATTTTCCTTTTCAAGTTCAAGCTTTCATCTTCATCACTTGGTAGGGATTTGCTTTTCAAACTTGTTTTTCTTGTAGAAGAGTTTTTCTCTAGCTTTCTCTTGGATTTCTTTTGAAACTTTTCTTTGGTTCTTTTCTTCCTTCTCATTTCGGCCATGAGGCCATGTTTATGAGCATGATAGCTTGATAATGAGAGTTTCTAGATGATGACCTTGTGTTCATCTCAAAGAAACCTCTAAAGCTTGAGTTTTCCTTTTCTTATAACTTCATCTATATGATATTTAGCTCACATGGTTTTTCAACTTAAGAAAATTAATCTAAGGATTTCTAAAAGCCCAAGCCTACCCTTGTCAACCTTAAAGTTAGCCGGCACATTCTAGGGATTTTTCTCTAGATAGGGGTTTTGGGTACTTAATAAAGAACTTGACTTAGTTTCAATTTCTTTTCCTTTTTGTAAGGTTTTCGGTTTTGGTTCCTTGATCCTTGAGATTTTGTTTTGTTTTGAAAGTTGATTTACTTGAGCTTGGTGATGAAGTTCAAGAACCTCATAGTTCCTTTGAGAACTTGGTTCAAGAACTCTAAAGCTCTCTTTGTAATAAGATATGTGTTGGGTTGTTATCTTGTTAAAGTCTTGAATGAGCTCTAGCTAACCATAAAATGAACCTTGCATCATGTTTACTTTTATACCTTGCACATCATGTTTATTTTCCTTGCTATCACTAAGTACCAAGATAATAAAGGAACTTGCATTATCATGTTTATATTTCAAGCTATGCATTACCATGTTTACATTTTAAGTTCTCACCTAAATATCAAAGATAATAATATGATGCATCTCATATTTATTTTATGCTCTCAATTTACTTTCTAATAAAAGCTAAAACAAGTGCATAAGAATGTTTATCTTTATGCCATCACTTTAATGAACCTAGAGCTCAAAGAATTGGCCATTGTTGTCTCAAACAAAGGTCTAAAATAATTATTTTCCATAGTTGAGATTTCGGCCCTAAGAGGTTTTAAGTTTTCCAAGTGTTAAAAATGTGTTTTATAAATTTTCTAAGCTTATATGAGTATAAGGAATATGTAGAACTAAATTTTATGAATTTAGAACCTCTTGAGATGAAAATGATTTAGATACTACCCTCTCAAGTATTTTTATGACTTTAAAGGACAAAAGTGTTTATAAATGAGTTTTGAAAGTTCTAAAAAGGTTCCAAGAGAAACTAGTATTCTATGTGCATAAAAAAATTTTGTTCCATGCCTTTTATGGAGATGCACATTTCGGTTCTGCCTTGCCATTTATTGCCACTGTATATGCTGTTTTAATGATGATAATATGCTTATGTTTGAGTAAAAATAATGCTAAGACCCATATGTGAAAGATAAGATAGGTTAGAAACTAGAAAAGAATTAATTTGAGAGTTTTAGATCCCTTAATTATTGAATTTTCTGGATTCTGTCCAGTAATCATGGTTTTAAATTAGTTTAAATGTGTAGGAATGAGTCATAATTGGTTTAGGACTTGATCTTGATGCCTTAGGAACAAGCTAGACTTAGAAAGGGTCATTGTTGTGACTCCTAGGAACCCGTAAAGATTAGGATTATAAATTCTGCATTCTTGAGGTTTAGAGATGTTCTTGATCATAGTGTGAGGTGAGAAATACTTAGTTATAACCTCATAGGTACCCCAGAGATTAGGTTTGATGATTAATAACTTAGAACGTGAGTTAAGGACCTTAAGGGTCAATGCATAAGACATTAAAAAGTCTTGAGTTTTTATGATGCTTAATTTATGTAAGTATGATATATGATACATGAGCTTTATCTATGATGAGTTTGATGTATGTGCTATGAAGAAGTTTTTACATTATTAGAATGATTAGGTGATGATGTATGTTCTACGAATAAGTTTTACATGAATGTGTGATAACGTGATGATGTATATACTATGAAGAAGTTTTATATGATGATATGCTATACCTCATAAGAAATGTTTGTATGTCCTATATGTTTTCATGGCATAAGCAAATTTGAGGAAATTCGGTCTACAGCCGTCATGCTGCCGAATTTCCATCAAATTTGAGGAACTTAGAAAAAGGTCTTTTTGAAAATCATGAGAACTTAAATGTGACACAACACTAAGATGCCTTCTTGGGTGACACCGGTTTAGCCGAGCACCCCCAAGAAAACAAATCCGTGAGGTTATTGATGCAGAGCTTGCCAAAGCGGACAATACTACTATGCACTAGTTGCTAGTAGAGCGTTTCAAAGAGGAAATGACCCTAAGAGGTGATCCTTAGTTTGCCCCCTAGCCCGTACTTTAAGTCGGGATTATGTATGTTACGCTTATCATAGGATAAGTAAGAGCTAGTGACGACTAGTTAAGGTATGAGCTCATAACCTAGAGATGTTTTAGGGTGGCCCCATGAGATAAAGTTAAAGTTGAAATGTCACATATGCTATGAAAAACCAAGAAAGTTATTATGAGATTTATACCTGTCAACTTATGCCACTATTATAACGTTTTTGTGATTAGTTTATCCTTATGATGCATTCATGTCTTAGTATATTCCATGCTTTGTCATAAGACGCATTGTAAAATATGACGGACCTTGGATAACTAATGCTTTAGAAAACTAACTTAAAAGGAGTTTATATGCATACACACCTTTTTAGAAATAAAACCCAAGGTTCCTGAGGATGTGATGATGTCACTTAGTTAGGGATTGCCCTACTGAGAATTCTTTTAGAAGATTCTCATTCCCACTCTCTTTTCTTTCGTCATATCTTCATATGGCGACTTTCGTACTCTTTATCGACACCCCGACATGGGAGCTGCACCATGACCCAGCACTCGGGTCATACCATTTTGAGGGTCGCTGCACAGTATGGGACGACCCTTCGCACACCCAGTACGGAGCTACCGCTTCACCCCGACTGCCCCCTACCATCATAACACGATTTTCGAGCGAGCTAGACCACGCGACGAGCAGATCCTCCACATGTAGCCCGAGGCGTCGTTAAATGCGTGACTACACGGAGTACATGCTCGAACTTCGATTCGTGAGACGGATCCATCAGAGGACCTGCCCTCGCACATGTATGGTTGGAGCTCTAGCCCCGCTTCCCCACCGATGAGAGCCGGGAGTGAGGAGATGGTGGTTCAGCCGAGGTTAGCTCGTAGGCCATCCATGCTCCCTCACCGCGGTGGACATGCTCCGATGATCCGCACGACCACTCCCGCTGAGATCCGCCAGTGGATCAATTCCACCCCTCAGTTCTCGGACCAGCAGGAGTAGGTGCATAGGATGGGTAGTAGCTAGTGCACACAAGCCACACAGTTGATGACAAACCTTCCTTTGTATATGAGGTTGTCTACCCTAGGTGCACATGGGTATGGGTGTTGCTTTTATGATTTCCTTGTATTTGCTTTTTAGTTGTATTTCGTTCTTCTATGTACCGAATAGTCCTGCCTTTTGGTAGGCACATTATCTATATGTATTCAGTTGATGTATCCATGTTATTTATGTGTTTTATTATGATTTGCTCATATGACTTGTATGAATTCCCGTTCAAAGAATCATGCGTAGCTCTCACTTTGGTTTTAAAAAGAAAAATTTTACCTATATTTCCGCTAAGTATTTTCAAAGTAAAGAATAAGACCAAGAGGTAATATTCTAAGGATTAACCTAAATACATACTAGTAGTATTAGGTTAAGATTTAGGGTGTTACACTATTCTCCTTCCCCCTTGAGACATAGTCTGGAAGGTCTGCCGTCAACCGACTACAAGGAGATCAATCGTACGGTGACACAAGGATTCTAAGGCGAAGGAGATCATCAAATATCCGCACTCCGAGAGGTAATATTCCTTGTGTGTTTATGAAACAATGATGATTCGATAAGCATACCGATGTACTAGGTTCTTAAATCACTTCCGCATAAATCCAATAGTTCCTATACCTAGATGGTGACTATGTGTTCATCTCAAAGGGACCTCTAGAGCTTGAGTTTTTATTTTCTTTAAGTTTCACCTTTACTTTCTAACTTAAAATGATTTCAACTCAAGAACACCTTCAATTTCTTCTTGCTATTTTGATTTTGGTTCTCTCATTTCCTTTCCTTTAATGTTTCGGCTTTGGTTTCCTTATCTTTGAGATTATATGTTCTTTTGAAGGTTTGTTTCTTTGGAGCTTGATGATGATGTTCAAGAACCATATAGTTCCTTTGAGAACTTGGTTCAAGGACTCTAAAGCTCTCTTTGTGATGAGATAAGTGTTGGGTTGAGATTTGTTGTTCTCTTTAAAAGTCTCATATGAGCTCTAAGTTAAGATAAAAGATTTTGCATCCATGTTTACTTTATGTCATCACTAAATGCTCAAGATTAAAGAATAAACTTGCATCTTCATATTTATGTTTATGTTCTCACTAAATCTCTAAGATAATAAGGAGTTGCATAGCATATTTATTTTATGTCCTCACCTCTAAATAAAGACTAAAATAAAGTGCATTGCATATTTACTTTCATGTCACAACTTAAGAGAATTAGAGCTCATGGACTTACCCTTGATTATCTCAAACAAAGGTTTGAAAATATATGTTCCTTAGCTATTGATTTTCGGCCTTGAGGAGTTTGGTTTGTAACACCCTAAATCTTAACCTAAGACTACTAGTATGTACTTAGGTTAATCTTTAGAATATTACTTCTTGGTCTCATCTTTTACTTAGAAAATACTTAGCAGAAATATGGGTAAAATTTTTCTTTTAAAAATCAAGATGAGAGCCACACACGAATCTTTAAAAGGAAGCATAACGAAACATATAAGCAAAGCGTAAAGGAACACATCATATCATGGAAACATCAACTGAAACATATATATATTTATATAATGTGCCCACCCAAAGGGCAGGACTATTCGATACATCGGGAAACAGAATACAACTGTAGAACAAATACAAGGAAAACAAATACAGGGAAATCATAAAACAACACCCATGCCCGAGTGCACCTAGAGTAGGCAACCTCATACACAAAAGAAGGTTTGCCCTCAACTATGTGCCGTGTGTGCACTAACTGCTACCCCTCCTATGTCTACTCCTTCTGGTCCGAGAACTGTGGGGTCGAGTCGATCCACTGACGAATCTCGGCGGGAGTGGTCGAGCGCATCATTGGGACATGTCCACCGCGGTGAGGGAGCATGGATGGCCTACGTGCTAACCTCGGCTGGACCACCGTCTCCTCACTCCCGGCTCTCATTGGTGGGGGAGGGGGACTAGAGCTCCAACTGTACATGTGTGATGGAGGGTCCTCGGATGGATCCGTCTCCGAGTACTGGGTGCGAGGCACGTACTCCGGGTAGTCGCGTACCGCTGATCCCTCAAGCTGCATGCGGAGGATCTGCTCGTCCCGTGATCTAGCTCGCTCAAAAATATTGTTGTGATAGTAGGGGGCAGTCGGAGTGAATCGGTAACTCCGGACTGGGTGTGCGAAGGGTCGTCCCATGAACATGAAGACTTTAACAGTGCAGCGACCCTCAAAATGGTATGACCCGAGTGCCGGGTCATAGTGCAGCTCCCATACCGGGGTGTCAATGAAGAGTACGAATATCGCCATCTGAAGATATGACGGAAGAAAAGAGAGAGGGAATGAGAATCTTCTAAAAGAATTCTCAATAGGGTAATCCCTACCTAGGTGACCTCATCATATCCTCAGGAACCTTGGGTTTTATTTCTAAAAAGGTGTGCATGCATATAAACTCCTTTCAAGTTAGTTTTCTAAAGTATTATTTATCCAAGGCCCGTCATATTTTATAATGTGTCTTATGACTAAGCATGGAATATACTAATGACATGAATGCATCATAAAGGTAAGACAATCAATAGAATAACTGAGAAACATTATAACATTGGCATAAGGGGATAGGTACAGCACATGTGACATTTTAAACTTTAACTTTCATCTCATGGGGCCACCCTAAAACATCTCTAGGTTATGAGCTCATACCTTAACTAGTCGTCACTAGTTCTTACTTATCCTATGATAAGCGTAACATAATCCCGACTTAAAGTACGGGCTAGGGGGCAATTAAGGATCACCTCTCTTAAGGTCATTTCCTCTTTGAAACGCTCTACTGGCAACTAGTGCACAGTAGCATTGTCCGCTTTGGCAAGCTCTATGTCAATACCCTCACGGATTTGTTTTCTGGGGGGTGCTCGGCTAAATCGGTGTCACCCAAGAAAACGTCTCAGTGTTGTGTCACATTTAAGTTCTCATAAAGTGTTAATTCATAGATACATCATTATTCATCATATAAATCTTTCTCGTAGTATGCATCTCATCATATAATCATATATAAAACTATAACCTATTTTCACATAAAACTTTTTCATAGCATATACATCATCACATGAAACTTCTTCATAGTGTATACGTAAAACTTCTTCATAGCATATACATTATCACATAATCATACCTTAGACAATTATTCATACAAACTTACAATCTTATTATGTTATAAACCCATAGTGTTTCATGCTTTGGTTCTTTTGAGTCTTAAACTTGTGAACTAATTGTTCTAGTATTATCCTTAACCTCTTACACACCTATAGGTTCACAACTAATAAGTTTTACTAATTTGTATACTCAATGACCTATCCAAACGGCACTATGCAGATTTGGACAGCTTTATATTTGTGTGATTACGGGGTTCTAGAAATTACGATTTAGACCCTTAAAGTCCTTATCTCACATTCTAAGTTATCGATCATCAAAACCTAGTCTCTTGGGAACCTATGAGGTTATAACTAAGTATTTCTCACCTCACACTATGGTCAAGAACCTCTCTAAACCTCAAGGATGCAGAATTTGAAATCCTAACTTTATGGATACCTAGAAGTCACAACAATGACCCTTTCTAAGTTCGGTTTGCTCCTAAGGCTTCAAGATTAAGTCCTAAACAAATTAGGAGTCATTCCTATACATTCAAACTAATTAAAAACTATGATTATTAAATCTAAACCTTGCTGGATAGAATCCAGAAAATTACATAATTAAAGGATCTAGAACTCTCAAATTAATTCTTTTCCAATTGCTAACTTATCCTATCTTTCACATATGAGTCTTAACATTATTTTTACTCAAACATAGGCACATTATCATCATTAAAACAGCACATACAGTGGCAGCAAAGAGCAAGGAAGAACCAAAAATATACTTCTCCATAAAAGGCATAGAACACAATTTCTAAAGCACATAAGCTACTAGTTTCTCTTGGAACTATTTTAGAACTTTCAAAACTTGTTTATAAACACCTTCATCCTTTAAAATCATAAGAATACTTAAGAGGGCAGTGGCTACATTATTTTTATCTCAAGAGGTCCTAAATTCGTAAAACTTAGTTCTACATATTCCTTATACTCACATAAGCTTAGAAAAATTATAAAACATAGTTTTCAACACTTGGAAACACCAAAGCCCCTTAGGGTCGAAATGGGAACCACAAGAAATAAATATTTTTAGACCTTTGTAGAGACAACAATGGGCAAGTCTTTGAGCTCTAGGTCTTTAAAGTGATGACATAAATATAAACATGCTCATGCACTATTTTAGGTTCCATTAGAAAGTAAAGTGATGGCACAAAGAAAATATGAATGCAACTCATTATTATCTTGGTATTAAGTGAGAACTTGAAATATAAACATGATAATGCATAGCTTGAAATATAAACATGATAATGCATAGCTTGAAATATAAACATGATAATGCAAGGTTCACTTATTATCTTGGTATTTAGTGATAGCAAAGAAGTAAACATGATATGCAAAGCATAAAGTAAACATGATGCAAGGTTCATTTTATGGTTGAATAAAGCTCATTCAAGACTTTAATAAGATAACAACCCAATACAATATCTCAAAGATCAAAACATCAAAACCGAAAGTCTTACAAAAGAAAAGAAAGTGAAACTAAGTCAAGTTCTTTATTAAATACCCAAAACCCCTATCTAGAGAAAATCTCTAGAACGTGCCGGCCAACTTTAAGGTGGACAAGGGTAGGCTTGGGCTTTTAGAAATCCTTAGATTAATTTTCTTAAGTTGAAAAACCATGTGAGCTAGATATCATATAGATGAAGTCATAAGGAAAAGAAAACTCAAGCTTTAGAGGTTTCTTTGAGATGAACACAATGTCATCATCTAGAAACTCTCATCATCAAGCTATCATGCTCATAACAAGGCCTAGAGGCCGAAATGAAAAGAAAAGGAAAAACAAAGGAAAGTTCAAAAAGAATCCAAGAGAAAACTAGAGGAAACACATCCTTTGAGTAAAACAAAGTTTGAAAAGAAACTCCCTACCTAGTGATGAAGGTAAAAGCTTGGACTTGAAGATGGAAATGAGATGAGCAACACCTCCTAGGATGGTGGTGATGATTTGGCCAAAGAGGAAGGAAAAGAAAGGAAATGTGTTTTGGGTGAAGTTGTGTTTGAGGTTGAGTATTTGAGAGCTTAGAGAATGATTTAACGTTATGAGGTGGTAGATTGAGACTATGAGGTGATTATGTGAGGGAAGGATGAGGAAGATGAAGATGAAGAGAAAGAACTCTTGGAACTTTGAGAGAAAAGAAAAACTTAGCAAGACAACTCTAAAACTCTAAACTTAGCAAATGCTTCAAGATGCAACAAGGCTATCACAAGCATCCTATTTATAGAAAAACAAAACCATGGGCTCATCAAGGGAGGGGTGCTGGCCGTAGCATTGGAGGACAAAGGGAGAGGAAAATATCTCTTTGATTGTGTCATAGAAGCATGGTTTGAAGTATGGAAGCTATGCTACAAAGTATGGCTTGATGTGAGTTAATTTCCTATCAATTTTTTATGAAATTAGGCTTCTAGAAACTTGACATGGCTGGAACTTTTCCAGCCACAAATAAATGGGAAAAATGGGTTGTTTTAATTATTTATTCATGTGGAAATTCAAGCTTGATTGAAAGTTATGACAAGGTATAGTACATGTGACTTGAGGTATGGCCTTGGAGTGTTGAACAATTGAACATGTGATGCATATGGGTAGGGAGGGCTCATGGCCAGGTCTGGTACAGCAAGGAGGAGGATGATTTGATCATGTAATTGAGTGTTAATGGTAGGTTTAGATGTGTATTAGCTTAGGTACAAGGTTAGGAATAATTAAGCTTAAGTTTAGGTAACTAAGAATGAGTAATTAGGATTTTATGACAAGGTTAGGAGTGCTCATACATCATTAGAGAATTTTAAACTCATTTATGAATAAACAATGTGTAACACAATTCGATGATTTAAGGATTTGGAGAGAGGAAACACTATTCAAGATTCCATGACTAGGAGTCTTGAAATTAAAATATGATTTTAAGTTGTAATTAATCACTTTTAGGTTCTAATCAACTTTAATAAATTATTTTGACTCAAGATTAATTAAGGAAATTAATTAACCTTCGATTAGAGCCTAATATTGCTTAGGTTTGCTTAATCACGCGATTAAGCGTAAAAACACAAAACTAGGGGCAAAACCATAATTTTGCACTAATTTCGCCCGGCACCTCCGGGACCAAAACTAAAGCCACAGTTTACATAAAAATGCCTTTTAAAATCATCTGGAGAAGTTTCGGGTTCATCCGGCACTTGCAAACGGGTAAAACACTGCAGGGGCGTTTTGGTTATTTTGACCCGAAAACTCGAAAAATGAGATTTTCAATCCCGGGAAGGTATACAAGCCATCTAATCCCCTTCCAACATTGAGTTTTCCCTTCGAGTACTGCCGAACCGGCTTTCCTCGGTCAGTGAAAATGACCTCAGGGGCATTTTGGTCATTTTTACTCTAACAGAAAAATCGGGGCGTTACATTATTCCCCTCCTTAAAAAGAATTTCGCCCTCTAAATTTGTTCCTTAGAAAAGCTTTGGATATTTGGACTTCATCTCTGACTCTAGTTCCCACGTGTATTCTTCCGACTTGTCTCGTCCCCACGTCACTTTCAGCAAAGGAACAGACTTGTTCCTTAACTGCTTGACTCCGTGATCCACTATTCTCGTAGACGGTACATTGAAAGTGAGGTCCTCCCTCAACTGTACATGCTCTGGTTCTAGGACATGGCTAGGGTCGGACTCATATTTGCATAACTGGGAGACGTGAAAGACATCATGAAGGTTTGACAGATTAGGTGGTAAGGCTATTTTGTAAGCTATAGATCAGATTCTCTGAAGAATTTCAAAAGGACCGAGAAATCGGGGACTCAACTTTTTAACTTTCATGGCTCTTCCTATTCCTGTAGTGGGGATGATTCTTAGAAATACATGTTATCCTTCTTGGAACTCCAAGGGCTTGCGCCTTTTGTCCGCGTAGCTTTTCTGCCGACTTTGAGCGGTTAAGATTCTATCCTTGATTTTTTGATCTGCTCCGTCGTTTTCCTCACTACATCAGGTCCTAAGACACTTTGTTCTCCGGGCTCGTACCAACACAAAGGTGATTGGCACTTCCTTCCATATAACGCTTCGTACGGTGCCATACCGATGCTCGCGTTATAACTGTTGTTATACACAAACTCGATCAAGGGCATGTACTTATCCCAACTCCCTTTTTGGTCCAAGACACAGGCTCTTAACATATCTTCCAGGGTTTGGATTGTCTTCTCAGACTGACCATCCGTTTGTGGGTGGTAAGCAGTACCCAAGCACAACTTGGAACCAAATGCCTTTTGAAAGGCTCCCCAAAAACGTGACGTAAACCGCGGATCTCGATCCGAGATTATCGTCGATGGTACTCCATGCAACCTTAATATTTCTTGGATGTAAAGTTGGGCCAACTTATCCAATGAGTATGTGACCCGAATAGGTAGAAAGTGAGCCGATTTAGTCAGTCGATCCACAATTACCCATACGGCATCGTGGCCAGCTTGGGTCCTTGGCAATCCTGTCACGAAATCCATTGATATACTCTCCCACTTCCACTCAGGGATTGACAGGGGTTGCAACATGCCAGAAGGTTTTTGGTGTTCGATCTTGACCTTTTGGCTGACCAAACACTTACTCACCTAGGCGACCACATCCTTCTTTAATCCGGGCCACCAAAACATCTTCTTCAAATCTTGGTACATCTTGGTAGCACCAGGATGTATGGCGAAGTGGCTCTTGTGAGCCTCCTCCAAGATCTTCTCTCGAAGGTCGCCATCTTGTGGCACACAGATTCGCCCCTCGAACCTCCACAACCAGTCGGGGCCTCGTACAAAACCCTTCAACTTCCGGCCTTAACTGCCTCGATTGTCTCCATAAAGTCCTCATTTTCTCTTTGGGCAAGCATAATCCTTTGCTTAAACCCACTGGTCACCGTGAGATGACTCATCACGATGCCATTCTCCGTTATTGACATCCCCAAATTCATATCCCTAAACTGCTCTATTAACCCAACTTCATTAACCATCATACTTGACAGACGTAACGAGTTTCGGCTCAAGGCATCGGCTACTACATTAGCCTTGCCGGGGTGGTAACTTAAGCCAAAATCGTAGTCCTTGAGGAATTCCATCCATCTCCTCTACCTCATATTTAACTCCTTTTGATCAAAGAGATGCTTGAGACTCTTATGATCGGAGAAAACTTCAAACCTTACACCATACAAATGGTGTCTCCACATCTTTAGAGCGAACACGATGGCTGCTAGTTCTAGGTCATGGGTGGGGTAGGTTACTTTGTGAGGCTTGAGTTGTCTGGACACATGGGCTACCACTTGCCTGTTTTGCATCAACACACAACCTAAACCCTTGCCAGAAGCATTGCAATATACCTCGAAGGGTACATTGGGGTCAGGTAAAACTAAAACCAGGGTTGAGGTGAGCTTTTCCTTAAGCTCTAGGAAACTCTTTTCACATTTGGGGCTCCACTCAAACGAGGTATTCTTCCTAGTGAGCTTGGTTAAGGGTAGGGCTAACTAGGAAAATCCTTTGATAAACCTACGATAATATCCAGCTAAACCCAAAAAGCTTCTAATCTCAGTTACAAAGGTTGGTCTATCCCAATTCATTACGGCTTCTATCTTACTTGGGTCGATCGCTATGCCACCTTTTGACACAACATGTCCTAAGAACTTCACCTCTTCCAACCAAAATTCACACTTAGACAACTTAGCGTACAACTTCTTCTCCTTTAGTACCTCTAAAACCAGCCTTAAATGACGCTCATGCTCCTCATGGGTCTTCGAATAGATGAGAATATCATCTATGAACACAACCACGAATTGATCTAAATAGGGTCGAAAGATCCTATTCATGTAATCCATAAAAACTGCGGGAGCATTCGTCAAACCAAACGACATCACATTGAACTCAAAGTGTCCATACCGAGTTCGAAAGGCAGTTTTAGGAATATCCGAATCTCTAACCCTAATCTGATGGTAACCGGACCTCAAATCAATCTTAGAAAATACTACGGCTCCTTTCAGCTGGTCCATAGGATCATCAATCCTAGGTAACGGGTACTTATTCTTTATGGTTACTTGGTTTAACTGCCTATAGTCTATACACATCCTCATGCTTCCATCTTTCTTTTTCACAAATAAGACTGGAGCGCCCCAAGGTGAAGCACTCGGCCTTATAAAACTCTTCTCCAACAGCTCCTCCAACTGGGTTTTTAGCTCTGCTAGCTCCAAAGGTGACATCCTATATGGGGCTATAGAGATTGGTCCTGTTCCAGGAACTAATTCTATGGAGAATTCAACTTCTTTCTCGGGAGGGAATTCGGGTATTTCATCTGGAAACACCTCGGGATAGTCTCTCACCACAGGTATCTCACCTAGGTTTTGCTCAAAGTCTACATCGCAGGCGGCTAGGAGAACATATCCCTTAGCTTTCTCCCCACTACAGAAGACCTCTACGGAATTTAGGTACAGCTTAATAGGTGGATTGATGTTTTCGGGAGGAGAAGGGAAAACTACGGTTTGGGTTCCACAATCTAACATCACACGGTTGGCGTGAAGCCAATTCATGCCTAAGATAATGCCTATGTCTTTCAAGGGTAAACAAATTAAATCTATGATAAAAGACCTATTTTCTACAATAAGATGACAGTTTAAACAACAACGGCAAGTATTAACAGGGCGATTTGTAGGAGTAGAGACAATAAGATCAAAGGGAAGTTTAGAGACTCGTAGATTTAAGGACTCGACACTAGCAAGTGAAATAAAAGAATGAGTAGCACCAGTGTCATATAGTACAGTTAAGGGTTTACCATTTACTTCGCACATACCTTCAATGAGATCCTTGGACTTCTTGGCGTCTTCCGCATTAAGGGTAAAGACTCTTCCTCGGTGTTCTGGCTGGGGGTTCTGGTTCGATGTCCCTTGGCCGGAGCAGTCCTTTGCATAGTGGCCAGGCTTGCCACACTTGAAGCATACATTCTGACCAGCTAAGCATGGCCGATTCCCGTGATTCTTCCCGCATTGGGACAGACGTCAGCAGATGCTGCTCTGGGGTAAGCAGCAGGGTTTTGTGGTGCCTTGTTCTTGGCCCTACTTGGTCCTCCATTGTGGTTTCGGGGTCCACCCGGTCCACGGGGTTGATTGTTGTTGAAGTTCCTCGGGCCTTGATGTTGAAACGGCGACCGTTGGTGTTGCTTGGATTGTTGGTGTGCAGGAGCTCTTGGGGGTTGTTGTTGTTGTGGTCGGAACTGGTTGGTCTGGTAGGGATTGTAGTGATTCCTTGAAGGGTACTGCGGTTTGAACCTCGGGGCTTGAGGTCCAAGTCCCTTAGCTCGTTCTGCCTTTGTGGCTTGCATCTTCCATTGCCCTTCTTCAAGAATCCGGTACTTGTTGACCAGAGTCGGGAAGTCTCTGATCTCCATGTGGGCCACGGCGTAGTTCATCTCAGCCTTCAAACCGGCCTCATACTTGACACATTTCCAAACCTCATCGGGGTTTCCTTGAAACACCCGAGAGAACTTGATCAGCTCCTCGAATTTAGCAGTGTACTGGGCAACAGTAGACCCTCCCTAGGTCAACTGCATGAACTCGATGTCTTTTGCATTCCTCACGGACTCCGGGAAATACTTCTCGTAGAAGTAAGTCTTGAATAGCTCCCAGTCAATGGGAGTTCCAGAAGCCTCTAGCAGACGCTTCGTGCCGTTCCACCAGAATTCGGCATCCGACTTCAGCATGAAAGCAGCAAAGGTGACCTTATGCTCCTCCGAATAGGGAACCACAGAGTAGATATTCTCCATGTTCTTAATCCACTCATCAACTTTGTCGGGATCCATTACCCCTCGGAATACCGGCAGGTTCGCCTTGCGGAACTCGCCAAAGCGGGCTTGTTCCACCGTCTCAGCAGCACGGGGAGGAGGGGGTACAGGAACAGTATTCGCTTGTTGATCCATCCAATCGAACATTCGTTCCATGGCTTGTGCCATGCGGCGAACTGCAGCAGCAGTTGCATTGTCTTGGTCAGCATCGGGCGTAGTCCTAGGCCGTCGTCGCGGTGCCATTGGTCCCTAAACACATGAAAATATGAACATCAAGTTGATCAGGCTCAATATCCATGCAAAATGAGCTAGTTACCATGGCACTTGCAAGTAACAGAAGTCATGTATCTCTAGTCCTATAGCTTATCTCTATTAAGCACTACACATGACATAACTATCGCATCATGCTTATAAAGCATAATCAGTCCAATCCTTAGGCTCCATGAGAATCGAACTGCTCTGATACCATAATGTAACACCCTAAATCTTAACCTAAGACTACTAGTATGTACTTAGGTTAATCTTTAGAATATTACCTCTTGGTCTCATCTTTTACTTAGAAAATACTTAGCGGAAATATGGGTAAAATTTTTCTTTTAAAAATCAAGATGAGAGCCACGCATGAATCTTTAAAAGGAAGTATAACGAAACATATAAGCAAAGCATAAAGGAACACATCACATCATGGAAACATCAACTGAAACATATATATATTTATATAATGTGCCCACCCAAAGGGCAGGACTATTCGATACATCGGGAAACAAAATACAACTGTAGAACAAATACAAGGAAAACAAACACAGGGAAATCATAAAACAACACCCATGCCCGAGTGCACCTAGAATAGGCAACCTCATACACAAAAGAAGGTTTGCCCTCAACTATGTGGCGTGTGTGCACTAACTGCTACCCTTCCTATGTCTACTCCTGCTGGTCCGAGTACTATGGGGTCGAGTCGATCCACTGACGAATCTCGGCGGGAGTGATCGAGCGCATCATCGGGGCATGTCCACCGCGGTGAGGGCGCATGGATGGCCTACGTGCCAACCTCGGCTGGACCACCGTCTCCTCACTCCCGGCTCTCATCGGTGGGGGAGCGGGACTGGAGCTCCAACTGTACATATGTGATGGCGGGTCCTCGGATGGATCAGATCTCCGAAGTCTTGGAGTGCGAGGCACGTGCCGGGTAGTAGCGCATCGCTGATCCCTCAGGCTGCATGCGGAGGATCTGCTCGTCCTGTGATCTAGCTCGCTCAAAAATATTGTTGTGATGGTAGGGGGCAGTCGGGGTGAATCGGTAACTCCGGACTGGGTATGCGAAGGGTCGTCCCATGAACATGATGACTCTAACAGTGCAGCGACCCTCAAAATGGTATGACCAGTCTTAGGGTCATGGTGCAGCTCCCATACTGGGGTGTCGATGAAGAGTGCGAATGTCGCCATCTGAAGATATGACGGAAGAAAAGAGAGAGGGAATGAGAATCTTCTAAAAGAATTCTCAGTAGGGTAATCCCTACCTAGGTGACCTCATCATATCCTCAGGAACCTTGGGTTTTATTTCTAAAAGGGTGTGCATGCATATAAACTCCTTTCAAGTTAGTTTTCTAAAGTATTATTTATCCAAGGCCTGTCATATTTTATAATGCGTCTTATAACTAAGCATTGAACATACTAATGACATGAATGCATCATAAAGGTAAGCCAATCAATAGAATAACTGAGAAACATTATAACATTGGCATAAGCAGATAGGTATAGCACATGTGACATTTTAAACTTTAACTTTCATCTCATGGGGCCACCCTAAAACATTTCTAGGTTATGAGCTCAGACCTTAACTAGTCGTCACTAGTTCTTACTTATCCTATGATAAGCGTAATATAATCCCGACTTAAAGTACGGGCTAGGGGGCAATTAAGGATCACCTCTCTTAGGGTCATTTCCTCTTTGAAACGCTCTACTGGCAACTAGTGCATAGTAGCATTGTCCGCTTTGGCAAGCTCTATGTCAATACCCTCACGGATTTGTTTTCTTGGGGGTGCTCGGCTAAACCGGTGTCACCCAAGAAAGCGTCTCAGTGTTGTGTCACATTTAAGTTCTCATAAAGTGTTAATTCATAAATACATCATTATTCATCATATAAATCTTTCTCGTAGTATGCATCTCATCATATAATCATATATAAAACTATAACCTATTTTCACATAAAACTTTTTCATAGCATATACATCATCACATGAAACTTCTTCATAGTGTATACGTAAAACTTCTTCATAGCATATACATTATCACATAATCATACCTTAGACAATTATTCATACAAACTCACAAGCTTATTATGTTATAAACCCACAGTGTTTCATGCTTTGGTTCTTTTGAGTCTTAAACTTGTGAACTAATTATTCTAGTATTATCCTTAACCTCTTACACACCTATAGGTTCACAACTAATAAGTTTTACTAATTTTTATGCTCAAGGACCTATCCAAATGGCACTATGCAGATTTGGACAGCTTTATATTTGTGTGATTACGGGGTTCTAGAAATTACGGTTTAGACCCTTAAAGTCCTTATCTCACATTCTAAGTTATCGATCATCAAAACCTAGTCTCTTGGGAACCTATGAGGTTATAATTAATTATTTCTCACCTCACACTATGGTCAAGAACCTCTCTAAACCTCAAGGATGCAGAATTTGAAATCCTAACTTTACGAGTACGTAGAAGTCACAACAATGACCTTTTCTAAGTTCGGTTTGCTCCTAAGGCTTCAAGATTAAGTCCTAAAAAAATTATGAGTCATTCCTATACATTCAAACTAATTAAAAACCATGATTATTAAATCTAAACCTTGCTGGACAGAATCCAGAAAATTACATAATTAAAGGATCTAGAACTCTCAAATTAATTCTTTTATAGTTCCTAACTTATCCTATCTTTCACATATGAGTCTTAACATTATTTTTACTCAAACATAGGCACATTATCATCATTAAAACAGCACATACAGTGGAAGCAAACAGAAAGGAAGAACCGAAAATATACTTCTCCATAAAAGGCATAGAACACAATTTCTAAGGCACATAAGCTACTAGTTTCTCTTGGAACTATTTTAGAACTTTCAAAACTTGTTTATAAACACCTTCATCCTCTAAAATCATAAGAATACTTAAGAGGGCAGTGGCTACATTATTTTTATCTCAAGAGGTCGTAAATTCATAAAACTTAGTCTACATATTCCTTATACTCACATAAGCTTAGAAAAATTATAAAACATAGTTTTCAACACTTGGAAACACCAAAGCCCCTTAGGGTCGAAATGGGAACCACAAGAAATAAATATTTTTAGACCTTTGTAGAGACAACAATGGGCAAGTCTTTGAGCTCTAGGTTCATTAAAGTGATGACATAAAAATAAACATGCTCATGCACTATTTTAGGTTCCATTAGAAAGTAAAGTGATGGCACAAAGAAAATATGAATGCAACTCATTATTATCTTGGTATTAAGTGAGAACTTGAAATATAAACATGATAATGCATAGCTTGAAATATAAACATGATAATGCAAGGTTCACTTATTATCTTGGTATTTAGTGATAGCAAAGAAGTACACATGATATGCAAAGCATAAAGTAAACATGATGCAAGGTTCATTTTATGGTTGACTAAAGCTCATTCAAGACTTTAATAAGATAACAACCCAATACAATATCTCAAAGATCAAAACATCAAAACCGAAAGTCTTACAAAAGAAAAGAAAGTGAAAATAAGTCAAGTTCTTTATTAAATACCCAAAACCCCTATCTAGAGAAAATCTCTAGAACGTGCTGGCCAACTTTAAGGTCGACAAGGGTAGGCTTGGGCTTTTAGAAATCCTTAGATTAATTTTCTTAAGTTGAAAAACCATGTGAGCTAGATATCATATAGATGAAGTCATAAGGAAAAGAAAACTCAAGCTTTAGAGGTTTCTTTGAGATGAACACAAGGTCATCATCTAGAAACTCTCATCATCAAGCTATCATGCTCATAACAAGGCCTAGAGGCCGAAATGAATAGAAATGGAAAAACAAAGGAAAGTTCAAAAAGAATCCAAGAGAAAACTAGAGGAAACACATCCTTTGAGTAAAACAAAGTTTGAAAAGAAACTCCCTACCTAGTGATGAAGGTAAAAGCTTGGACTTGAAGATGGAAATGAGATGAGCAACACCTCCTAGGATGGTGGTGATGATTCGGCCAAAGAGGAAGGAAAAGAAAGGAAATGTGTTTTGGGTGAAGTTGTGTTTGAGGTTGAGTATTTGAGAGCTTAGAGAATGATTTAACGTTATGAGG